>JAWQFY010000359.1:0-35062 GCA_037055185.1 Capillidium rhysosporum | reverse complement strand
AGAAATAAGAATTATTATTTATACTATTTTTAATATACTAATATTATAAATAGCTATTATAAAATATATATAAAGCTTATAAATTAATAACATTATCTATATATTCTATAAAGTAGAAATTAATAACTTTTAAAAATTATATTAAAGTTTAATTTACATTTTTACTATTAGTAGCTTTATAAAAAATTTAAATAAAAATTACTAATTTTTTAACTAATATTTAAATTTATTTATTTAATAATAATAAATATAATAAAAGTTTTTTAAATTAGCTTACTTTAATATTATTACTTATTATTTTATTATTAATAAATATTTTTTTACCATTTTATATCTAATAACTTTAATATAATATTTTTATTTATAATTTTATTAATTATAATTCTTTTTTGTTTAAGTAAAATACTAATATATATAGTTATATAATAAAGATAATTATATATATATATTTTTATTTTTATTTTGCTTTTTTTTTAAAGATTTTTTTTTATAATTTTCTTCTAATAACTAAGTTTTTATTTATTTATTTTCTTAGTTAGTAAATACTACTTTTCATTTTATAAAAACTAAAATATAGTAGTTTTTGATATATATTATAATTTAAATTATAAGTATTTAATAAGTATTTTATAATTATTTACTACTAAAAGTAATTAAAAATAGCTTAAATCTAAACTTTTTTAGCTAGCTTTTTAAAAATTAGTAAATTAAATAAGTAAAGTTTTTTTTTTAAATATATAATGTATTTTAAATTATAAGTCTATATTTATTAATTTATTAATTTTTAAAATATTATAGTAAAAAAATCTAACTATTATTATATATTTATTTATTTATTTTATAAATCTTATTTTTTAACTTTAAGCTTTTTTTGATATAATAAAGCTAATTTTTAAAAATTTAATTTTATTAAATAATAATTTAAATTACTTTTATAATAGTGTAGCTTTAATATAATAATATATTAAATTATATTATTAAAATATTTAGTATTTATTTATAAATAAAAGTATTATATTAAATATTTTAAAATATCTTATTTTTAATATTATTTATTTAATATTTTAATTATTTAAAAATTATTTAGTTATTTTATAAAATAAAGTAATATATTATTATAACTACTTAATAAATATTTATATATATATTAAAATAAAAATTAAATAAGTAGCTAAATTATTTAATAAATTTAATTTTTTTTATTAAAATAAATAGCTATTTTTCTTAATTAATAAAATAAAATAAAATTATTTTTAAATATTAAATTACTTAAATTATTTAAGTTTTTTAAAAGAAAATTAAGTAATAATAGATTAAAATTATAATATAATTAGTAAAGTTATAAAAATATTTATAAATATTTAAAATATTATAGTTAAAAGTTATTATTTTTTTAAATTAATATATTATTTTAGTATTATTTATTAAATATTTTTTAATTTAAATAATTTATAATAATTTAATAAGTTTTAGCTTTAAAATATTTTTATTAAATTATAGTTAAATATATTTTATTAATTATATTTATTTAGTTTTAGCTACTTATATAACTTTTAAGTTTTAGTTATTTAAAAAGCTGGTATATTAATTAATAAATAAACTATATATTAGCTTTTTATATTATTTAGCTCTACTTTTTTACTTAATTATTTAGCATTTTAATAGTATATTATTTATATAAACATTTAATTACTTTTAGTCTAAATTATAGTACTATTTTTAAAACTTTCTTTTTTTAATTTGTTGTTATTTTAGCTATAAATTTTAATTAAAATTATCTTTTTTTTATTATAGTAAATAAAATAATGTTTTTTTAATTATAATAATAATACTAAATTTTTATTCTATTATAAATCTTTTTTAAACATTTTTTTTAATTTTTTAATTTTAAAAATTATTAGTATAATATATATAATATATTAAAATTTAACTTTTAATAGAAAAAATTTTAATAATTATAAGCATTTACTTTTAAGTTAGCTAAATTTAAGTAAAAACTAAAATAAAATTTTAAAGAAAGTTAGTAGTTTAGCTAAAGTAGATATCTTATTTTAATAGTAATAATTTATTATAGAAAATACTTAATAAAAAGTAAAATAATATAAATAGTATAATTGTTTTTAAATATATGCAAAACTAAATAAATATTATTTACTAAATAGATTATATAAACTATATATATACAGTATACTAATTTACTATTAGATAGATACTAAAGTAAAAAGTGTAAGTTAGATAATAGTTTTTTAATAAGGAAAAGTTAAATAAAAAACAGCTTAAATAAGTTTTTTCATTAAGTTTAATAGTATAACAGATATTAATTAATAGACTGTATACCTTTAGTGTAGATTAAAGCTTTTTATTCTCTAAATACTACAACCTAAGCTTCTTTTACATCTAGGCTAAACTTTTTATAAAAGGTAAAACCTATTCAATATGAAAAAAACTTATTAAACATATTATTATTATTGTTATTATTATTAAATTTTATTAAAAAGTAGATCAAGGATATAATAATTAATTTAGCTAATTGATTTAAAATTACTTAATTTAGGTTTAAATTTTAAAACTTTACAAAATTAAAGTTTAATTTTAAAATTAGAACTTTTTAAACTAACTATTATTCATTATTTAAAAAAATTAAATTAAACCTTATTTGAACTAAATTTATTTAAATTTAAAGCTGTTATTCCAAAAATTTATTAAAAGGATTTTAGTTAATAATAAATGGAAAAACTATGCGTTTTTTTATATATAGTACTTTAATTTACTAAAGGTACTTTACTGTTTAGTTGTTCGTTTTATATACTAATTCCCCACTATTAAAATTTTTACTTTTCTAGAATAGTAAAATTTCAATTTAAGTAGAAATTAATTTTAAACTGTTCTCAAAAAGGTGAACATTAAATAAAAAAGCAGTACCATTAGCTACTTATTTGTATATTGAATTAATAGATAAAATCAATATTTGATAAGATTTTAAAAATTTTCGCTTCACGTCTAAATAAAGCGAAGGCTATAAAAAATTAGTATCAAAAACAAACGACCGTCCAACTACCTGTCTATTATAAGCAAGTTTCTTACATAATCGGATTGACTATAATTCTAACGTTTATCAGTTAAATACCGATAGAAATAGCTTGGTTCCCAACCAAATTTAGTTTGGATTCCTCCTAGACTTTTTAAGTAAGCCTTAGGTAGACCCTTCATGCGCTCAATGAGTTCACCAAATTTATACAATTAGAGTAGAAGCATTATAAATAAATTAAACTATACCTCAATTTGTATATGATTGTTTGAACAGGTTCGGATCTATCAAACTTCGGTTGTGCTAACGAGGTCTTAAAAACATCTTTAATTTGTTAGTTTAAAAACTGGAACCGATGTACTTTGACGCATACGTTTACAAAAGTAAATTTATTACGTTTAATTGACGTTGTTCTTTACCATATAGCATTTTTAGTCAATATTTAGTTTAAAGTTAGAAAGGTGGGGGTGCCGAGTTGAGAATACGCTACGGTACCTTCGTTGTTCCATTTACAAGATAACCATGTGCTTGAAACTATTGCTTACTAAATTTCCCTGTTTGTTTACGATTCTAAGCTACCGTTTCCAAGTTAATATAAAAATAAGTCTACTGCTAAAAACAAACAGTATAAATAGGTGACTATATATTTAATTATTTAATATCAACAAAAACAAAATAAAGATGAAGTTTTTAAATTTTAGTTTTGCATTAACTACTTTAGTATTGTCGTTAAGCAGTTCCCCAATAATCGAAAAGGATGAATTCAACACCATCCAAAGAGTAATCGTTATCGGGTTAGATGGTGCCGGTAGTTTCCACAGAAGTATTCAACCCCCCGCTATCACCAAATTCTTACATTCAGGAGCTTACTGCAATCTTGCTACTAACCAATACCCTACCATGTCCGCCGAAAACTGGGGTTCAATAATAACCGGTGTAAACTGTACCAAACACAAGTTGACCAACTCCAACATCAGTAACAAACCATACTCGGACGAATCACCCTACCCAACTACCTTCAAATCTATTTTAAACAAGTATCCTAGCTCGGTTGTAGGTTCGTTTGTAGAGTGGTCACCCATCAACAAAGGTTTAATTGAACCTTCGATTGCTGATAAGATGACTCATGTCAACGCCGATGACGATATCCTAGCTGATAAGATCGTAAAGTTCATTGAGCACAACAACTACAAAATCAAATACCTGTTTATCCAGTTGAGTAACATTGATTACGCTGGTCATAACCACGGATTCAACGGTACCGAGTACAGGGAAGCTTACCTCAAGACTGACGCCAACGTCGCTAAAATTTTGGGAGCTTTAGACGATAACGATCTCACCCCTTCATCCTTAGTAATCATGACCGCTGACCACGGTGGTAAAGGTTACGGTCACGGTGGTTCTTCTTACGCCGAATCCCACGTTCTATTTGGCGCTAGAGGTCCTGGTATCAAGGTAGGACAGATTCCTGATGAAAAAGTTGCTAACTATGACGCTCCTGCCCTCGCTTTGAATGTTTTGGATATTCCTTTACACTCTCAGTTTGATGGTAGAGTTCCCGATATTTTCGAATAAATAGATTTTGTTTTTTTAAGTTTAAGTACTACTAACATTTAATCAAATATATATATATATATATATATATAAATACAAGTTCAACCATTTTTTACCAGTTATATACATTTATTAAAACACATAGATATAAAACTTTAACCAATAAATTAAATTAAAAAGTCTATAATAATGTAAAATATAAACATAGCTTCGGCTTATCAAATATACATATAGTAATATAAGATATCTCCTTTTAAAAAGTTTGTTAAATGACAAATATTTACGTAGGTAAATTGTAAATTATTTTTATTGAACTATACCGTTGTACGCTAACAGATTAGGTGACTCATCACCAATTTTAAGTAAAACATCTTTAGTAGCTAACTCCAAAATTTTCTGAGTAACTTGAGCGGGTGCTATTTCCGAATTGTTGGAAAGTATATAGGCAGCTAAACCTGCTACGTGTGGAGCAGCCATTGAAGTACCGGATAACGTTTCAATTTCAGTTTCGACAGAAGCGGACATTATGTAGTACCCAGGAGCGAAGATATCCACACATTTTCCGTAATTTGAGAAGGAAGCTCTCGTATCCCTAGTATCGATTGCACCTACCGTAATAGCGTTAGGTACGGAAGCTGGAGATTTGAGACAAGCATCTTTATTATCGTTACCAGCTGAAACTACAACTACGATACCTTTGGAGTAAGCCAATTCTACAGCAGCATCGATTTCTTGCGATTTTGGACCACCTAATGACATATTGATTACGTTACCTTTTTCACTTTTAAAGGTAGTATCCTGTATAACCCAATCTAAAGCTGCAAGTATGGCAGCCCAGTTACTGTTACCGACCTTGTCGAACACTTTTACTGCTACCAACTTAACCTTCTTAGCCACTCCGTACGTTTTGGATCCCATCGTACCTGAAGTATGGGTACC
This sequence comes from Capillidium rhysosporum, assembly GCA_037055185.1. Taxonomy (NCBI): domain Eukaryota; kingdom Fungi; phylum Entomophthoromycota; class Entomophthoromycetes; order Entomophthorales; family Capillidiaceae; genus Capillidium; species Capillidium rhysosporum. The sequence goes on along the minus strand of JAWQFY010000359.1, from coordinate 29,541 downwards.
GTGGCCGTTCTCATCGTCATCGGTATCTTGTGAAGGGGAATAATTTTTACCGAAGAACGCTCTACCTTCGAATTCAGGATGATTCAGCTTTATACCCGAATCGATCGAGTATACAGTTACACCGGACCCATCGCCGTTGTAAGTGTAGTTGTATATATTTCTATCAAATTTTACACTTGGTATTTTTGTTCTACGTGATATTCTACTTAAACCCCAAGGTGCGTTCGATTGTAAAGTTGAGCTGTCAATTCTAACTACCATGTTGTTAACTACCGATTTAACTTCAGGTAAATCTTTAACTTTTTCAACTACATCTAAAGATAACTTCGCTGAGTACGACCTATTACCTAAGTTTCTGTATACGTAGTTTATAATGTTACTGTCCGATTTGGTTTTAAATAACGACTTTACTACGTCTAAATGGCTGTCAAGACTATTCGATCTAAGTTCATCTTTCAACGTAACTATATAACTACCTTTTACTACTTCCTCCTTAACTTCAGTTGAAGTTGGTCCGACATAGCTGGCACAGACTGCTGACACTAAACAGATTAAATTTAAATATTTCATCGTTAACGCTCTTCATCAGCTTAGACAAAAACTAATACCTGTATTTATAGTGGAAATGTATCGAATTAACTAAATTGTTGTTCGATCGCCTCAACTACGTTAAGCTCATGACTTGAGCGACAGGTATGCTACCAGGCGACATGCTATCGAATTTATCATCCTCGTCCCGGAATAGACAATTGGCGTAAATCTGATGACTTTTACTGGCATATGATTGGTTTTAATGTCAGTAGTTTATAACGACTTATTTAATTAAAAACTTATCTAAATCTCCATATACTAAAATCAAGTGATCCCGCTTAACAAATAGCAGCACATTCATACATTTTAGTTTGCTATTAGCAATCCTATCTGTATTTTCAAACTACTTTCCGTATAATATAAATTGTATATACAAGCATATCTTTATATCAAACTTTAATACCCTATGTAGGTTTGCAACACGTCCTACATTTATTTTAAATATACTTAGTTGATTCGAAGATCTGCTTCTTCAACTTTGGTCGTAAATTTGATATATACAATTTAAACTTTTACAGAATAGTTGCATATCAAAATGTTGGTTCGATTCCAAAACTGCTTAAGTATAAAAAATACAACCTAACCTTATGACCAATCAAAGACATCTAGATCGGATTCAAAGTAATATAAGCAAATTGAATTTATATTAATAATACTGGTTCAACTTTGCTTAAACCTGTAAATATATATACCAGTTTTAACTTAAAGCTTAAAATACTTTTAATAGACTAGAATACAGTCTAAACTACTGGTTTTTGTCGCCCTAACTTAGGTTTGAATATATTGCCAAATATGTCCTATTTCCGACAACTTTAAATATTTTGTACCTTCACCAAACGATACGCTTATTTCAGCATCAACTTTTATTAACTATTATAGTTTATAGAAGCTAGTACATAAATACCGACGTCGGTTGCAGGTACATCCGTACTCCTTTACAAACGTGGTGCAGGAACAGTTGATCGTATACCATTAATTTTAAAGGTACTCTAAGATTCTTTAAACTTACCTGTTTTTAAACTTGGAATTCGAGGCGCTGTCCAGTAAAAAATAACAATGTCATTGGATCATAAGTTTCAATCACTCCAAACTTCGTTAAACACAGTACATTGATGATCAAAATCTAATTTTGTATACCATATATATCTTATTTCCGACAATTTGGCTACCAATAGCCCTCTATTAACGTTAACTTTGTAATATAACTAAGCAGTGACGTAATTAATAATTAATCTACAAATTACATTTTTTCAAAAGTATGTACAAGGTACCTTTTTTTTGAAGCGATAACGCTACCATAGAAAATAAAAGGTACTGTAGAAAATAGCTTTGAAACTCACCTTTTCCATTATATTTAGTTCAAAAACAATTTAAAGTTTAAAATCCATTTTTTATATATCTTTAAGAGATTTGGTACCTAACTGAAAGCATATTATGGTAGTAATATAGTTATTATAACTACTACAATATATAATAACTAATTTTTATACTAAATTTAAAATATAAAAGGTTAATAAACAGAGCATTTATTAAACTCCTTTCTCAAAAGTCTAGTATAAACTTAGAAATATTTAAATAGCTAAACTCTCAACAATAATTTTAATATATATATATATAATTAGCTACTTTAAAAAATATTTAATTTTAAAATTAAAATTTAATGTTTTAGTGTAAATAATTTCTGAGTTATCAAGTAAAATAAAATGGATAAAAACTGCTTTTATTATAAAATATAGCAAAAAAAAAAATTTTTTAGAAATATTTAGCCTATAAAAATAATATATATAATATTATAATGAAATATATATTAATTTTTAATGAGCTAGCAAAGTTTATACAAACTTTTTATTAAAAGCTTTAATTTAAATTTTTAACTAGCCATTTTTTCTTCTATTTTAAATATAATCTAAAATACTTTTACTTTTCTATTTTATATTTACTAAAAAATAATTTTATTAAATTACTAGTTTATTAATTACTTTTTTACTATTTTTTAAGTTAATAGCTTTATTATAAATTTTTTATAATAAATTAAAAAAGTACTACTAGTTTTATAATAAAAATTCAACTTATATTAAAAATTAACATTTTTATTAATAGCAAAAATAAAAATTATAATTTATTTTATTTTTAAATAATATTTAAGCTAGTTAAAATTTAAGTAAACTAAAAGTTTAATGTTATATTTAATTTAATTAGTTTATATATAAAAAGTAGTTAGCTAACTAAATATATAATTAAAAAGGCAAGTTTATTAGTAGCAAATATATATAAAAAGTATAAGTAAAGTAAATAAATAAAAAAGCTATAATACTTTTTTTATAAAATGCAGTATTTATAAATTTAAAAAAGTAAACTAAAAAAAGAAAAAATAATATATAAAAGTATAAAAAAAGCCTATTATTTAATACTATACTAATTAAAAAGTTATAAATATACTAATTTTATTTATTAGTTATAAGCTAAATTTTATTATTATTTAAGCTATAATAACTTATACTAAACTTAGTTTATAAATATTTTTTATAGTAATGTTAAATTAAAATAAAAGTTTAAAATTAGTATTTATTATTTTATTAAATACTAAAATATTATAATTAATATAATATAATATTTTTTCTAATTAATTAACTTAGTATTTTTAACTTTTACTACTAGTTATAATTTTAGCTATTTTTACTACTTTTAAAATTTTTATATTTTTTTTAAATAAGTATATTTAAGTTTTTTAAAGTACTATTATTAAAAATAGCACTTTTTTACTTTATAACTACTTTTATAAATTTTAATTGTTATATTTATTAAATACTAATTTTTTAAATAATCAATATAAAATAAAAGTAATTATTTAGCCTTATATAACTAAACTTTTTAAAATAAAGTTTTAAAATTAATTAGTTTAAAGCTTTTTTAATACTTTTAAAGATTAATTATTAGTTGTATATAATAATATTATTAATAATATTTTACTTTTAAATAATCTTTTTAAAGCTTATTATTATTTAAAATAAATTATTTTTAAAATAATAAAATTTCAAATTTAAATTTTTATAATATTTAGTTTATAGTACTATATTAAAGCTAATATTTAAGTTATAGAATAAAATCTATTATACTAGTAAAATAATTATAAATATATATTAAAGTGTTAATATAATAAAAGTATTATTATTAATAAAAAAAATATTTATATTTATATTTATTATTTATTAAGTAAGTTAACTAATTTATTATTTATTTATATTATCTATTTAGGCTTTAATAACTTATTTTGGTTTATTATTAATAAAATATAATTAAAATATAAAAAGCAAATAAATAAAATTGAAAAAAAGCAATCATTATTATTTTAGTTTTATACTAAAAAATAAATACTATAATATAAAATTTAGTATTAATATTTTTTTAGCTAATTAATATAGTTTTTGATATTTGTAAATATTTAAATAATATACTAAAAAGCCTGTAAACTAATATTTAGTTTTTATAAAAATCATTAATAAGTTTTAAATTTAGTAATAGTTTGTTTTTTTATTAGCCAATTTTATTATTATTTATAGAAATAAGTAGATATCTAACTATATATATAATAATACCAATTCAAATTTAATTGTAATAAATTCAACTTTAAAAACTTTCTTAATAAGCTAAAATTAATGGTTTTGACCTTAGATTTTATTAAAAAAAAATTTATTCTAATTTGAGAAAAGTAATTAGAATTATATTGATTAGGTTAACAGAATTAAGAAATTTTAGATTTTTTAGCTCTTTTTTGTAATTAACAGTACAATTGCTTTGTTTTATTAAGCTGTTATGTGTTATTGTCCATTTTACAAACTTTTATAAAGCTTTAGTAGAAAGAGATCACTTGATATTTTTCAAAATTAAATTTTTTCTTAAGTTTTAACTTATTCTTTATTTTTACGTAATTTCAAAAGATACCTGGGATTTAAAACAAACAACTTAAATTTGAAAGGAAACAAAATACGATTTAATTTAGCCTTCTGACCAATAAAAACGATATTTCGGTAAATTTTTAAATTGAAACCCAACAAGTTTTCTGTAGTGACGACCTTAAATTAAAATCTTATCTAAGATGAGTATGTTTAGATTTTTGAGAACCAAAGTACAACTAAGAAACTACGGTATTAAAATGGAATTAGAGACTGAACAAGGACCTATTTACAACGTAATAAAAGAAAAGGTATGCTAAAAGTTCTCAATTAATTTTAATTTTTTTTCAATAGCTCACAAAAAATTTAGCACCAATTGAATTAAATATCTATAACGAATCGCATAAACATGCTCACCATTCAGCTATGCGCGGTGTAACTTCAAAAGAAACACATTTTAGAATACATGTTGTATCTGAAGAATTTAGAGGCAAGGTAAAATATAAATTTTATAAATGATTAATTAATTTAAACCCTTTTATAGAATTTGATGCAAAGGCATCGTATGATCTATTCATTACTGGAAGATGAGATGAAAGATGGATATCCGGTTCATGCCTTATCTTTATCAACAAAACTTCCGGAAGATATAAAAAAGGAAACTAAATGAATAAATATTTTGTATATTATTTAAATTATAAAGTTTAAATTTCAAAATGATAAGATTTGTTTAAATGAAATTATAATAAATGATAAATTAAGGTTCTCTTCTGGTAACAGTACCATCCTGGTTACCAAAGTAAGCGATCTGAGCCATATTACAGAATAAACCAACTTCGACGACCCCAGAAATTTTTAAAAGTTGAATTTCCAACTCTTCAGGATTAGAAATCAATTTGAAGTTGGCATCAACTACAAAATTTCCATTATCAGTAATTACGGGACCTGCTTTACCACCGCCGGACATACGTAAGGTAGGTTTTCCGTTCAACTTCTTAATCTGGTTTATAACTGGAGTTATAGCGAAAGGTACTACTTCGATAGGTACTCCTTGTAACCACTATTTTTGAAAAACATATTAAATATTTTTAATGTAAAGTAAATTTACCTGTTCACCAAGTAATTTTGAATCTTTTCTAAAGTCTATTTTTATGAATTAATTTTATAGATAGCTTAAGTTACCAGCAACTAAAACGAACTTCTTAGCTATAGATGCAACCACTTTCTCTTGTAGTTGACAAGCACCACCACCTTTAATAGCATTTAATTTATCATCTACCTATTAAATTGAATAAATATTTAGTTAAAACTTAAAATAGTACCTCATCAGCACCATCGATAACTACATCCAATTCTTCTACACTAAATTCCCCAAAATTAAACCTTTAAAATAGCCAAAATGTTTTACCTATCCAAAGAACCTAAAGTTAAATTATTTTCCAAAATAAGTTGTTTGGCCTGAAAACTAGTAGGTATGAAGACCATGTTATCAAGTTGACTTCTACTTAGCTGAATTAAACGCTCAACTACGTATATAACGGTAGAACCTGAACCTATTCCTACTTTCAAATTTGGATTCTCTGATAATAAAGGTATAACATTCTCTTCAACCGCTTGGTAGGCAGCCAACTTCTTACTAGATTCGATTAAAGCTTTCTCGTTGCTCATGTCTTATGTTTCTTTTCTAAGTTATAGTTTAAAATAAAGAGTATATATATTCGTGTATCTATTTTTGATGACTAAACTTCAATATAAATAACGGATGTCTTAAAAGAATTTTCGACATAAGACTATACAATGCTAAATTTTTTGTAATTATGAGTTTTGTTTAGTCATCAAAGCGAGATTATCAAAAATTTAAGAAATATTTTTAGCTAGAACTTTGGCTATAAGAGGAAAGCAAAAGTATAATAGTAATTAAAGGTAACATTATTAGTAGAGTGCTCCTTCTGGCACGGATTAATTTGACTCTAAAACTTGCTGCTAATTTTATATATGGACTAACTGTTAAGCATGTAAATACCTTTCAAAACTATAGCTCTTTTAAAGCTTTATAACAAAGTATACTATAGAAAAAACCAGTTAAGAATAGGTAAGTAAAACTTATCTATAAATGTCATAACTAACCTACTCACAGCTTATATCTATTAATTTTGATGTATATAAGTTTATTAAACTGAAAACTGTAGTTTTTACAACTTTTTTAAGGTTTTATTTTGTTTAAATAGTTACTATAACTATTAATATATTATCTATAGCTTAAAGTTATAATAGTATTTAAATAAAAGCCAGTAGGATAATGTACTTATTTTGATAAATTGGTTTTATGTTAAAGGTCTTCTAACTTTAGGCATTTAAATATATGTAAAATATATTAAAAATATGTAGAATTTAAAATAAGATAATAAAAATAAAGATATTCTTTATTAAATAAAAGTTAAACTCTTTTTATATATTTTAGATACTATTTACAGGTACTTAAGCTTAAACTATGATTAGTTTACAATATTTTAGTAGTAGATAGTTTTTATTACTATTTAATTTATTTAATATAATTTTTAGATTTTATTTAGAAAACTTTTAATATTTATTTATAAACTATTAATAGCATTTAATTATGTTTACTAAATATAAATATTATAGCATATAGTAGCTATTACTGCTTTTTAGTATTTTGGAGCTAGACTATATAAGTTTTACTAATTTTTTAATTAATACAATTAAGATTTTTTTTTAATTTTAAAATAAGCTTAGCTTAACTAAAATTTAAATTAAATGAAATTTATTAATATAATAATATTAATTAAATATAGATAATTTTAAATAAGAAAAATATTAAGTTTTTAGTATAATATTAATTTATACTTTATTATAAAAAAAAATTAAATATATTAGTAACAATTAATATAAATAAATTAATTATATAGTAAGTATTTAAATAAAGTTATAAATATAATTATAGTAATTTCACTAATATTTTAAAAGTAAATTTGATTAAAAAAATAGTTTTTAGTATTAAATCTTTAATTATTTTATCTTTTTCAGCAAAAAAATCATATTTTTATATAATAACTATCATTTTATTTTATTATATATAAAAATATACATTATTACAATATTAATAAATATGCATTAATATTGAAGATATAAAATATATAGTTTTTTTTAATATTCTTCTATTAATTATTATTGTAATTCTAAAAAAAAAAAATATATATAATAATTCTTTATAGTAACTTATCTTAAAATATTTAGAAAGAGCTATAAACTTTATAGTAGAGGTTTTCAGTTTCTAATTACAATTTTAAGTATTTTTTCATTTAAATTGCTTCTTATAAATTGCATTTTTATATTTAATAGCTAATATAAAATACCTAGTTATTATACTATTTTATTTTGAATAATAACTATATTAATAACTTTTATAAAGCCTTACTCTATTTTAATCTTCCTATACCAAAAAATTTTAATTTCCAGAAAAATACCATTAATATTCTATATATTAGTATAGATAGTAATACCTTATAATTTTGCTAATGTATTTTCTAGGCTAACATCCACCTTTGGATGTTACAAAACTCTTCATTTAGGCAAAGCTTTGTTACTTTTAAGCATCCCAAAAAATGATTTTTTTAATACTTAGTGTATAAAAAAGAAGAATATTAATAAAATACTTTATTTATAAATTTTATCCGCAAGTCTAAAATATATTAAAGTAGATGATAGTACTATTTTACCTTTTACCTCTAACTCTACTTTATATTTATCTACTTTTCTATATACGTCACTGATGCTCATTTACTATAAAATTTTCTTTGAAAATCAATAAAGTAGCCTGTTAGCAAATAAAATATTGGAACGAAGAAAAATTTCGGATAGAAATATAAATCAAGTTTTTTCAATTAAACTCTTTATTAATAAGAAATACTTCATATCAATATAAATCATGTCGAAATTCAGTACACTGTGTAAAGAGTTAGTGGAATCAGCAAAGAGAAATCAAGAAGTTCTTAGTACTTATGAATATAGCATAGTTGATGAACTCAAAAGAGAAGGAGCTGCTTTGATGCGTAGCGTTGTAAATGCTGAAACAACAATTAAGACACAACAAAGTCAAACAAATTCCCAAAGAAGCAATCGTAATCTACAGCAAGTCGCAAGGCTTACTAACTCCCTTCATCCCACAGTCGACTACTCATTACCTTCAACTTTTATGACCTATCGTCTCCAAGCTGCGGGTGCTGGTCGTATTAAACGAGCTCTCATGATCTACCATAACAGTAGAATGACAACTTTGAGACGCTATATACTGGCCTATAAGGAGCTTCCAAAGAACTACTACAACCTACCACGTCCGCAACGTATGATCTCTATATCCAGCATGTCTCATTCTGAAGTAGAAATACAAAATGGTTCCGAAAGACCTTCCAATTCCAGAAGTATAAATGATATTACCAACAGCCCTCACAGTTCTACTGATACGTCTGGATCAAGTAAGAGGAAAGTTGATGAAATAGAAAAAGATTTCAGCTTTTCTGATGAGAATAAAACATCCAGAATGAAACATAAACAAAGCAATAAACCCACTATGCCTGTTTCAGTCGATCCAACTGAACCTTATTTCAGCGGACAACCTACTGAATACAGCGTGCATCTCACGCCAGCTGAAATACAATTTGGTAAAGGTTACATGGATCTACAAAAAAGAATCAGCAGCAAGTTCCCAATGATTGATTTGTTTGGTACTCACTTGCCACCAAAAGAACCTTTGATCCACGTTCGAGCTTCAAGAGACATTAAAAATGTACCAACTCTTGAAGGAGTTATTAACATCTGTGAAGGTTCTCAAATTCATGTTAAGAGAGATGACGTTATCAAGCTGTTGACTGATGGTGCCTTAAAGCCCGTTGAGGAATAATTGACTATAGTTTTGTAATGCCGGCTTGCTGAGGCTTACCGGTAATTTTTCCTTGCAGAATAATTAATATATTTTTATAAAATTTTCAATATAATGCATTACCAGCGTCTTATAAATAAGTGGTTATGGAACAACCAGTAAACCATCTTTGTAGGCTGGGTTTGTTAATTTCAGTAACTGTAGCAAAGTAAAATACACTGATATTATGATCAGTCGGTTTTTAATAATTTGTGTAGATTGTCTCATTTAATAAAAAGGCGATGTATGGCTATATTAGGAATAAAAATTTATATGACAATTTAAAAAAATATATAGTATATAGTTAACTAAGTTGTTTATATTAAAGTTAAGTTACATATGCTACTGTTTTAATCAATAGGTTTATAAACGTATAATTTGAATTCTAGTTAAAAGTCATGAATTTATTAACTAGCAATACTATAATCCTAAAATTTTTAGGTATTCCAACTATAATATTTTAAATAGCACACTTTTTATAGTTTTTTATCAATAAAAATCTTATATATTAAATATACAATTAAAAGTATCTAATTTCAAAAAAAAACCATTAGTAATAAAAAAATAAGTATATAAATTACTAGTACTTTTAAATAAAGTACTATTTCTAAAAACATCCTTTTTAAATATAGCTTTATACTAAATATAATATTATATTTTTTAATATAGTTAAGATCCAAATTATATACTAATCTTTTATATATATATGGCTAATTTAGTTCTTTAATTCTATTAAATTTAAATTTTTTTAAATAATTTTTATGTATTTAAAGCTATATTTTAAATAATAACCTTAAAGCTATATCATATTTAGCAAATTTATATACTTTTTTTCTAAATTAAACTTAAAAATAATAAGTTATATTTAGTTAAATTTGTTTTATTATATAAAATAAATTAATTTAAATATTTAACTATTTTTTAATTTATAAACTAGAATTTTTTAAAATTAAAATTAGCTATTATTAATTAAGATTAATTATATATAATAAAAAACTATTTAGTTTCACTAGTTTTAGCAATAGTTATAGTTAGAGTAAAATAAATATTAACTAAGCTAGTAAAAATAATTAAGTAATATATACTAAAAAAATATATAGCAAATAAAATAGCTAAATTAAATAATATTATAACTAAACAGTAATGAAAATATAGGTAAATTACTATAAAAACTAGATAAAAATTTGACAAAGTAAATAATTAAGTAAAAGTTTGTTAAAAAACTTTAGTTGTTAAAGAAATAAATAATTATATATAGAAAATAAAAAGTAATTATAAATATATATATATATATATAATAATTAAGATTTATTATTTACTTAAAAAAACAACTAGAAGCTATATATAATAAGCTATTAAAAAAATTATTTCTATTAACTTTTAATAATATATATATATATTTAATTAAAAATCAAATACTTTTAAAAATAGCTAATTTCTATATAAAAAGCTTAATAAAAATTTTAAATTTTAGCATATTTTACCAAAAATTATTTAAAAATTCTATAAAAAAAATAATAATATAAATAATTTATTATAAAAATTTTATTATAAAAACTTTTAAAAAAAGTATATTTATATTAAAAGATTTTTTTAATATTTAATTTTATAGTTTATAGCTATAAATTATAAAATTTAAGCTAAAACTACTATATTAAAATTATATAGCTAAAAACTATATATATTTTTTAGCTATTTATAAGTTTTTTAAGTTAACTTTACTAGTATTTTATCTTTATTATTATATATAAAAAAGTATACTTAAAATTAAATTTATAAATTGTAATTTTTTTTCCTGCTATATAAAAAAAAGTAAAGTATAATTTTAGTATATATTTTTTATCATTTTCTAAGCTAAGCTTAAAAAATATTTAAATATTTTTAATTAAATTAAAGCTTAAGCTATATACAGATTTCTACTATATAAAAAACTAGTTAAATAGCTTAAAAATAGTATTTTTAATATAATTTTTAGTTATTATAGCAGTATAAAAGATAGTAAACTTATATATTAAAATAGCTTTATACTTTTTAAATAAGATTTAAAAAAACTTAATATAAAACTATTTAATATATATTTATATATTTATACTACTGGAATATAGCTTTAATAGTTGATTTTATTACTTTTAAATATATATAAGTTATAATAAAGCTATATAAGTTTAAATATTACTATTTAAAGTTAGCATATTTAAAAAGTATACTTTAAGCTTATACAAACTATTTTAATAATATATTATAGTATAAAAGTTTTACTTTTATAGTTTATAAAGCTTAAAAGTTATCTAATTTTATTAATATTTAAAAACTCCTCTGTTTTATAGTATAGATATAAAAGTATAACTTTACAAGTTTTATAATATATAGCACTATAAATTTATTTACTTTTTTCTAAATATAGTAAAAAAAAGCTTTAAATATTTAAAAGTATATTTAAATTAGATATACTTTACTAGATAAAATAAAATAAGTTAATACTATAGCTATTTTAAAGTTTAAAGTAATATTTAGTATATAAAATACTACTAAAGCTAAAATTTAAAATATTATATATTTATAATCTATTTAAACTAATTACAAACTTATATGCTTAGTATATAAGTTAAATATATTTATATACTTAATAGATATATTCCTTATATTTACTTATAATAAAAGTTAAATATCTAACTTAAATTATATTTTAGTTAGCTAAAGCTATATTTCTAACTATGCAACTATACTATATAACTAGTATAATTTTTTAACATGTATCTAATTTTTATGGTTTTTAGCTTATTTTTATATTACTATATATAGTATAATTGTAGTATAAGCTATAAACTCTTAGTTTTTTTAATATATAAATATATTAATACTTTATCAATATTCTATTGAAAATTTAATACATATTACTAAATAAAATTTTAAGGATGTGTACCTGCTACTTAGTGGCAGGTATACTTTCAAAAGTATCTGGTTGCCTATTTACATTTAGAGATGGTTCTATAATAAAAATTAAATAGTTGAAAGTTATTGCTTAAGCTAATCAAAAATTAAAATTTTTAACAGATATAAATCTTGAAAATTAATTAAATAAAAAATCCTCCCCTACAGGGAATCGAACCCTGGCCGTTCCGGTGAAAGCGGAAAATCCTAACCACTGGACCATAGAGGATTGAAGTTAACTTTAAAGCTAACGATAATAATTTTTAGATGTTAAGTATAAAAATAATTAAAATTAAAAAATAATCCTATATTTTTATATAAATTTATGAGTGCGCATATTTTTGTACCGGAAAAACTACTGAGCTTTGCATTTTTTACTAGAACCGGTTTGTACGCTTTTGGAAGTTCCTTTTTACTTTTTTTCAATTTTAGTCCAATTATGGCCAATTCTATTCTTTTAATTTTAATATTTGTAATCAAAGTATTTCTAATTTTCGAATAAGATGTTTTGGTAATTTTTATGGCTTTAAATTTGAATATTTGTAATTGAAACTTAAATATCGATTACTTTTAAATTACTGATTCGTTTATATTTAAATTCTAAATCTATTAATCAATTTTATAATATAATGAAAATTAAATTGATTTTTCATATATAGAAACAAAATGTAAAGTTTATTAAAAGTATAGGGTAGTTAAAATTATTTATAATGGTATAAAATTAATTAAAAGAGGCGGTTGCTACCTATAGTTTTTTAGACGCTGCAAGTTAGTTACCAAATTATTTAACTTTCGAATGGTTAGTAGTATGCGGATTACAGTTAAAGTAAGAGAGGTCGTGCTCGTCAGCTGTAGAGTTGGTAGGTGATATTTCCTCTTCAGAAACCAAGAAGGTAAGTAGATTTTTGGTATCGATTTGTAAACTGTTGCCTTCGGGTTGTTTGATACCGTTACGTTGTGATTTATGTAAAATGTCAGCTAAAATTTGTATAGCAGAAAGGGCGATTTGAATTAAATGTTTGGCAAGTGGATGTTGTTGGATTTCCAATTCGCTATCGTTAGACTGTAAACCGGAGCCTTTGTTAACAACTTGTTTCGTATACAGAACTTTAGTATCAGTAGTTATGAAATAAGTGGTTCCTCTCCAACATAAGTTGGATCCCGCTACCGAATACAGTAGTAAAGGGAAGGAGGTGATCTCACGGAAACCCCAAGCCACCATAAACTTCTTAAGGTCTTTTACTGGAGAACCTTGTAGAGTTTGGAAGATCATAAGATCGATTAAAAACCAAATTACGAGATGAAAGGCGAAGAAGTTTAAAGGATGTACCTTAAATACAGTAGAGAACCCGTATGATGCAATAATCCCGTTAATAATACAGTCGGAAAGGGGTTCAAGTAGAATTGACAATAATGAGACATATTTACGTAACCTTATCCACCTAGATCTACGTTGGAAGAACGATACTAAGGACATGTTACCTACCGGCTGGTAAACGAGATCTTCTATCATAACATGCTTGTATCCCAATTTCAACACGTTGTTGGCTAGAAAATAATCTTCAGCCAGGTATTTAGAAGCAGCCATTAAGCCACCACACTTTTCCAGTACAGGTTTACGATATATACAGGATTTACCGACTACACAGCAGGATAATTTCAAATAGTTTATAACAGTGTACTGTTTCGCGTGGCAAGTGTTTAAAAATAAGGTATCCAACATAGCACCGAAATTTTTAGCTTGTATACCGACCGGTAAATGGTGTACTAACCCAACCTTAGGGTCCGATTCGAGAGCTTGGATCGAACGTGACAAACAACCTGGGTTTAAGTAGATGTTGGAGTCGCATACCCATAAAATATCGTACTTAGATTGGTTGTAAGCTTTAATTAAATTGTTGATTTTAGGATTATCACCGTATTCTTTACCATCTAAGTCAAACCGATTAATACTCGAACTATTTTAATATAAATAAATTATTATTTACCTATTACTAATTTAGCTTGAACTTTAGGATACTTTTGGATCAATTTATTGACTATCTCAATACTTGGATCTAAACTAGAAGCGACTGAAAATATCAATTCAAAGTTAGGGTAATCCTGAAGGAAGGAAGTTTCCAAGTTCTCATAAAGTTTATAATCGGTGCCACTTAACGGCCGTATAACGCTGACGAAAGGTAGTTCTTTTAAAGGCAGTTGTTTACGTCGGTTAAGTATTTGAGCTGGCTTATGTTTATTAGCACTATAGAAACGGAAAGGTTAGCTAAATGGTTTTAAAACGGTAGTAATTGTTCTACTTACGTTATGTACCATGCCAGTAAGGATACACTTATGAGTACAATCCAGCACCCGATCGAAAATATTACTAAGGAATGGTGGGTATAGTAGGACACTTGGTCAAAGTCAATATCGGTTAGTTTCATGACGGTTGTGCAGCTAGTTATTTAAATTGTAATATATGTACAAATACGCTGTATTTAATTTATATATATATGTTGATAAAAGGTAATTGTTGTAGTATTATAGTTATAGTCGAGGCTTGGCAAAACTTAACTAGAAATAAAAGCTGGTAGTAGCTTGAACCGGTACCTATCGTAGTAGTAGTGGCGGTATAATCGAGCTTGGCGAAAAGGTGAAACTAGGGTACGGTTTGTAACGAATTGAACTTCGAGTTCTTTCTATCTATGCTATATACGCAGCCAAGTTAATAGCGGTTGTTAGTTAAAGTAAATATGAAGGAAGAAAGAGAGATAAAAAATGAAAAGGTGGTGAAGCGACTTAACTTTATAGCTAACAAATGAAAAGAAATATGCGAACCCAGTTTATAATTATTAATGTATCCTTTATAAACAAAAATGAGGAACTAAACTTAAAAAGAGAAGGTACGAAATTGGATCGATCCAAACCCCAAAATTATATTAGTTAGAAATTTATCATCCGATTTTTTCGCTTATAAAACATTTGGTAATCGTTTAATCGATGTTGGTGTAGAATGAGGATGGACAGAAATTAACAAATTTTGGGGTAAGTAATTACTAGCACATTCGGTTGAAGCATGCTTTTATTTTTAGATTTGGATTCGTTCAGCTTACAATTTTATTTTCAAAACTTGATTATTAGTCAGGATTGAAACCCTTAAATTACTGTGCTTTCAAATTGGAAAGGTGAGACGGATAATTTGTTTACATAAAGGTAAACGGATTATTAATTTTAAATCGGTTGCTCGCTACAATTTACCGAAAGCTGTAATCTTTTCATTACTTTCTGTAGTTGTAAAGTTACTAATCCTAATTCAGCGTTCGATTAAAAACGATAACTACGGAGAGTTAGAAAAGATGAACCGATAAATTCCGAATTAAAAAAAGTTAAATGAATGAAAACTGCATCATTAAAAAGATTTGTCATATGGTACGATTCAGTATCTTTTATTAATCGGTAGAACGGTGTATGTAAACTAAGATACTTGGCGTGGTTTAGCCTGTACTCGATTAATATTTTTGTAGGGTTGTAGTGATTCGATTAAGTGGAAGTTTTTTATGGGGTGTAGATAGCACGGTATATCCACTTATATTAAAATTTTAAAAGGTATAGTATATAACGTATTTAAAAACACGATTCAAATTAAATTAAATTAAATTAATGAACGATGCTGATATTTACTTAAATAATGTAGCGTACAATGTGTAACAGGAAACATATACTGTATACCAATTAGCTTAGAAAAATATAGGATACAAATTGAATAAAACACATATGTTTATATAAAATAAGATTAAGCAGCGTATGAATTCATTTAATATATGAATGGAGATTGTAGTATGCGAGTATAATATGTAAAAGGTAAAATATCTAAGTCTATACTTCGTTTTTATCAAGTTGGATGATAAAAAACTAATTGAAGTTATCGGTTCGACCAATTTCATCGTATAAAATATTTTTAAATCGAACTATATAAAATGTAAAGTTAAACTGTACAGCGAGCCTGTTGTGTATGCTTATTTAAATTAACTTCATATATACTATAGCGTAGTTAATATAAAATCCTATCAAAACGCTGAGTTTCGTATAGTTTCAACTTGTGTATGCTTATAAATTCTATCGGCATATTTCCTCTCGTTCGTTGGTAAAACACCCGTTCTACTTTACGATTAATGTAGCATACATAGGTAATTTAAAATAATTTTCCCGGATTATAAATCATACATTAGTCATTTATTTTTGTAAGCTATAATCTGAATAGACTATACTTAAAATCGTACCTTTTTAATTCCTACCTTGTTATCTAATCAAAAATATAACGATCAGTTGCTTGGTGTATTTCACAAATTTGGTCTCCCAAACTTATAATTTTCTAAGATCGTTAGTTTCCCCTCAAAAGTAACTTGAAAAATCCGGCTAAAGCCTTCCCTTTTTAAAGTTGTAAAGTTGCTACCCCTTTACAATTTGGTAGAAAAAAGGTGGGTGTGCGTAGTATTTGATTAATAATGAACTTGCCATGTTTCGGCTTAACAGTTGTATTTCAAATTGTACTTTTTTATCTTTGTTTCATACGAACGCATTTAACTATACTTATTTATATACAGTTATTTTCAGAATTCTTCCATAAGTTTTTAAAATAGGAGTGACTATTTTAGTTTTTACTAGGGAGTGATCGGTTGCAATATTAAACAGATGTGTACGTGTAACGAAAATAACTATTGACAACATGTACCTTCACAAAAAACAGCTATTCCGTAAATCGATATTTATAACTGCACATTATAGTTGTTTTTAACTAGAACTAAAAGGTTTTCTATTCTTTACAGGAGCCCAAATTTTATGCACTCTGGTTATACTTCACCGATCGTGGTATTAAAGTATGCTTCAAAACCATAAGGTTTAGGATGACGTAATATGTGTTAAATATTTCTATACAAGTGGTTTACATTCAATTTCTTATATAAGAGATACTTGAGTTAATTATATATATATATATATACTATTTAAATCCATCAAATGAAGCACATAAGATAAAAAACGTGCTACTTTTCGAATATATATTTCAGTAAACATTACTGAAACTTTTAAAATAGAACAGCTTACCAGTAATCTGCTTTAAAATTCGGTACCGCTGTGGCTTTAAGATTTAAAGATGGAGTTAAAGGATGTTTGTGTTAAGTTTAATTTAAGCAGCAGATGGATTCGTTAAATTTATATAACAAGTTTTGGTTACCAAAGAGTGGTTGATTGCGATTGGTGAAATACGAGGATTACAACAGTGCTATCAAAGCTTTAAGTTTTGTTAAAATCGTAGATAGTGACGGCCGTTAGATCGGTGGAAAACTACCTTAATATAAACCGTACATAAGAATGATTTATTTTTGAGCTCTAATTTATATTTGTAGGAAGATATTATGAACCGGACGCCATAAAATTTTACCATTGTTAGGTGATCACAATTTATGAACAATGGAATTAAAAAACGTAACAAAGGAAGAAAGCGACAGTTTCGGTGGAGAAAAAGAACATAGGAATAAATTCGGTAGTTCGAAGTTCATTGGAAACTATTTAATTTGTTAAATAGAACCGTATAGGCTGGTGACATCGTATTCGTATACGGTAGGATCAATTTAAAATGAATTAAATCCAAGGAACAGAGTTTAAATTTTTTAAAAAATAAGTATCTAATGACTGGCATCGCAGCCAAGTTTAAAATGAGGGAGATATACACCTAGGTGGTTATGGTCCTTTCTGATATAGAGGTTTTGATCAGAAATAAGAGTCCAGTATCTGTACCATTTTCAAATCGGTTTCGGATTTGCTTAGTATTAAAAAGATTGATTTATGTCGGACCATCTCAGATAATTATAATACCAAATCAAGATGTGACTGTTAAGCTATTTTAATTGATTTTGCTATGTCCTCCTACTATAATTGTATTCATTTTGCAACTTTGTATCCGAATAGAGTAGAAAATCTTCTTATTCCTAAATAATGAAAAGTTTGCTCATTTAAAAAAAAATTAATTAAATTTTACGTTTCAAATTAGAAATTTTGTTAATTTTGATTCCCGTTCCCATACCTGTTCGAAGTCCCTTTTAGCTCTCCCTGGTTTAGCTTTATAATTATTGTCCGGTTTTTTTGATGTTCTTGCTTAGAAGGTTAGTTTAAGTTTACTTTTTCACTATACCGGAGCCAATTCACTTAGAATATAAACGATAGATCTGTTTATTACCCCTTACTACTAGGTTTACCTAATTGAGATAGAAATTTGGAAGATTAAATAGCTTATAACTTTTAAACTAGGTATTAATGAAAAACAAAGTCAATATAATGGTAGTCCATTATTGGAACTTCAATAAAAGCCGAAGTTAATTTTAAAATTAGAAATATACTATTTCTAACATTAGCTTTAATTCTAATTAAATTTCTATTAATAGACTATAACTATTATATCACATATATATAATATTAGTACTTAAATAAAAGTTGTGCATATTATAGAATATTTAGTTAAGGAAAAATAGCTAATTAGTAGAATTTAAATAAAGTTAAATATAATATAAAAAAAGGTAATACTACTTTTAAAAATCCAAATATATATATTTTAACTTAATTAAAAAATTTTAATATATATATATATATTAATTAGTTATTTTTCATTTTAATATATATAATTGTAATATTTAATTAATTATACTTAAAATTCTAAACTATTTGAAGTTATATATATATATATTTGACAAAAAAATTTTAGCTTATTATTTTTAATAAAGTTAACTAAAATGTATAACAAAAGAATTTTAATTAAAATAAATAAGCAATTTAAAACTAATAAAATTAAATTTAGCTACTTTAAAAGTAGTAAGTAAATTAAAATTAAAGTTTATAAATAAAGTATTTTATATACTATAATTATTTTTAAATAATATAAATTTTTAAATTAAAGGGTCAAATTTTAAATGTATAATTTTTTCAGCTTTTTACTAAAGCTAAAATTATAGTTTATTATAGTATTTTTAGTTTACTTACTAAATAGTATTTATTTTTTTAGATTGGCTTATTTTTTTCTATAATATTACTAAGTTTATATACTTTTAAGTTTTATTATAATTTTTACTACTTATATATTTAGTTTTTTTTAAGCTATCTTTAATATTAAAAAAATTATTTATTTTTTATAACTTTAGCTAATAAGTAGCTAGTAAACTTTTATTTATTTACTAAAATAAAATATAACAAAAAATAAAAAAATAAAAAAATAGTTTTAATATAATATATATATATATAATAATTTTATATTTAATGTAAATAGTACTTTTTACTAAAATTAATTAAAAATTAAAAATTATAATCTAATATAATAAAATTTTAAAAACAATATAAAATAGTTAACATATTAAGTAATTTAAAAAAATTAAATATAAAATTAAATAAAATATTTATATTTAAACTTATAATTAGTTAGCTTTAATTAGATTTTTTTTTCTTTTATTAACTAATTTATACTTTTTACTTGTTCAATTTTAGCTTTTAATATTTTATTTAATATATATAAATTAGAAAAATTATATAATTTTATAAAATTATATTAAAAGTTTATTAGCTAATATTTTTTTATTAAAAAGCTTACTTAAATAAATATAAAAAAGTTATAGCTATTTTAATTTTAGCTATTATTTATTTTTATACTTTTTTAATAAAGATTATATTTTATATAATATTTTGATTAAGTATTTTATTTAGCTTATTAGCTATTTAAGTTACTAAACTTTAAAATTATTGCAATTTAAAAAAGTTTAGCTTTTGGAAAATTTTAAACAATATATATTTTTTAATTTTAGCTTTAAAATTTATAAAGCTTAAAGTTAGCTATTTTAATAAAAAAAAGTATAAAAAAGAATATAATTTAATTAAAATTTTTAAAAATATTAAAAATATATTTATTAATATTAAGTATTCTTACTATATATTTTAGTATAAACTTTAACTTATTAATAATACTATTATTTATAGTAGTAATTATATAATTAAAAATGCTATAAATTTTATTTTCTATTAGTTTATTACTAAATTTAAAATATTTTTTTAGAAATAATATAAAAATAATAGTTAAAATATTAATATAAGTATTTAAGTTAATTTTTAGCTTAATAAGTTATATAATTTTAGCATTATTTTTAGTAATAGCCTTTATATATTCAAAATATTACTTTAAATACTAATTTTAAAACTATATTTTTAGTTAATATTTGTAATATAAATAAGAATAAATTATTTTACATTTTTAAATTTATATATAAAAGTATACATATATATTTTTTAAGCTTATTAAAACCTTATATAATTATATTACTAATTTTAGTTAGCTTAAATATATTTTTTTACTTATTATACTAGATAAATTAAGCTTATTACTAAATTAATAATAGCTATTTTCTTAAAAAATTGATAATTATATATATATTTAGCTTTTTTAAAAAAATTTATATAAAACTATATAAAATTTACAAGTGTAAAATAAAGTTTAAATAATTTTTTATTTTTAAATAAATGTAAATATATTTAATATTAATATAACATTTAAGTTTAAAAGTTTAAATATTAATAAGTTTACTTAATATTTTTGATTAACTTTTAAATTTAATTAATACTAGTTTATACTATATTTATATATTATTATAATAAATAGCTGAGTTATAAAAAATATTTATAGTAAAAAGTAGTAGTATTTATATTAAGAATAAAAAGAGTTTAATAAAGTTTGAGTAATTTCTTATTTAAACTATATATATATTATACTTTATTTACATAATTCAAAATTTTTAAAATGTTATATAGTTAAAAACTAGTATTTTTAAAAGAGAAATAACTATTTATATCAGAGTAGAAAAGTACAAGTTTAGAGTTATTATCATCAATAACTGACTTTAAACCATAACTATAAAAGAATCAACTGTTATAGTATAAACTAAACAGCTATAGCAAAAACAGTTATAAAGAATGTTTTTTTAGAATTTAAAGGAAATTAACTATTAGATTATACAATTAAGCTATTAGAAACTTTTCCATTTGTATAATTTGTAACTAAAAATAATGTAAAAAAGATTTACTGGAGTAAGTACTAATTGATATAATGTAGAGGACAGCTATCTGTCTTACTACAACCTGGAGGAGAAGCAATAAGATACCCAAAAAAATTACAAGTTATGTGACTAACATCTACTATAGTGGCCCGTACAATCAGCATAACAGCTGTTGTAAGATGGTCATCAACAAGATACACTGTTAAAATCTTAACTATATGAGAAAATATACCGATTTAATTAAGTCACAATAAGGTCAAAAATTAGCTGTGTATAACCAACAAATAATTATATAAAAATACATAAAAATGTATGATTAATTGAACTTACAATATATACACCAATTACGTATTTTTATATACTTATAGCATTATCAAAAAATTCGGAGATCTATATTGATCTAAGATAGTCAATCCAAATCTAACTGAAGCTATCCTGATCACCTAGATAAAGGTAAACTGCATAAATCGTCACATATGATGGATTGGTAATATCTACTGATGAATACTAGATTATTTAAAGTTTTAAAAACTTTATAATAGTAATTATAACTACAAGCATTCGGATTTAAATAAACTTTTTTATTTAATTAGTTATTTTCGTTTATTAATAATTTTTGAATACATAAAGTTAAATTAAGTAATAAATCATTTAAAACATGTTTATAACTACTTAAGTTCGAAAGAAATACCACAACCACAGCCGGAAGCAGCATTAGGATTATCGATTAATCTGAAATTTGAACCAATTAGCTCTTTTGTAAAGACAAGCTTCGAACCCGAAATTAAAGGTAAAAACTTCTTATTCACTAAAACTTTGGCACCCTCCTTATCTATCACGCTAAAATATAGAAAATAAAGCTATAGTAAATACATGTACTAAAAAAAACAATTTACACCTCATCTTTTGAACTTTTATCTGTCAGATCGAACTCGATTTTAAACCCATGGCAACCACCCGAGCTTAATATTATTTTTAAACTTTGGTCTGGGGATTTATCTCTTAGCTGTAAAAATTTAATTTGCTAATAAAAATATTAATAATTAAAATAAGTACTACCTAGATTAAAATATATTTACTTTTACTGCACTGTCATCTATATCTAGTAAATTTAGATTTGGATTTGCTGATGTTTCTGAACTTAAAAATCGTTTCGTATATAAGCTATATAAATACGCATTATAGTTAATAATTTTACTTTTACATTTAAATATAAACAAACCTTTGTGTAGTTCTCTGGCAAGTTGATAAAAATCTAAATTTATTTAACATTATATTTGATGTTGAATTTTAATAAAAGTAAGTTTCATTAAAAATCAGTTTGAGTTTATTTTCAACTAAGCAAATTGATTTCAATTTGATAATAACTTTAAATACATCATATCATCTAAGTAGAATCATTTGGCAACTATCCCAAAAATCAGAGTATATTTATATCCAAGTAGGCATATGTTAAAGGAAATGGGCAAGATCGTTATCAAAGTAAAGTAATGCTTATCGGAAAATTATATTTGATTACAGAGCAATTATATTATAATGAAAAAGTAATTATAAATTATAGTAAAGGGTGTCAGTTTTTAAAAAAAATTAACTCTAGAAATTAATACATAATAATGGAAGCTATTATATAATGATGGATAGTATATAATGTGTTGTACCTAGTATACTAGAATAATGATTTTTTAAAATTAGTAGATTTATAAAAATATAATAATTAAAATTTTGATTTAATATTAAGTAGAAAAGTTTATTTATTTATTTAAAAAACAAATACTATTAAAAAAATTAAAGCTTATTTAAAAAGACACTACTTCTAACTAGTAGCTACTAGTAATAGTAAGATATACTTTAGCTGATTTTTTTAGGTTTTTTATAAAGTATAATAAAATATAGTTATTATAAAAGGCAGAAAGTAAACTTTTAAAAATTAAATAAATGGAAACTTAAATTTTCTAAGTAAAAATAAATTCTATACTACAATTATTAAAAGGTAAAAATAATTTAAAAAAAGTTGAAAAGTTTTTAAAGTAAGCTCTTAATATAGAATTAAGTAAAATTAATAAAAATTTCAAAATAACTAAGTAAAATATTTAATAATTTTAATTTTTTTTAAAAAAACTTTTTTATATATTTACTAATATTTTATAAATAGTGTATATATTTAATAACTTTATTAATTAAAAAGTAAAATAACTCAATATTATTATAGCTTTAGTATTTAGTAAGTTTAATTAATTTTAAATTTAATATTAAAAAAATTAAATTAATAGTAACTTATTAAAGTACTATTTAAAAAGTATTTAAATATTTAATAATAATTATAATAAAACTGTAATATTAATATAAACTATTAATATTAAAACTAGCAAAAGACTGA
Organism: Capillidium rhysosporum; assembly: GCA_037055185.1. Lineage (NCBI taxonomy): Eukaryota > Fungi > Entomophthoromycota > Entomophthoromycetes > Entomophthorales > Capillidiaceae > Capillidium > Capillidium rhysosporum. The sequence continues at coordinate 5,745 of JAWQFY010000359.1, read as the reverse complement.
AATATTATATAGTAAAAAAAATAGAAAATAGTAGTATAATATAAAATAACTTTAAAAAAAATTATATTAATTATTATAAAATACTTAAGTAAATAAAAAAATATATTAATTTATTTTTTAAGTATTTAAAATAAACAAATTTAAAAATGTTTATAAAATTAAAATTTAAAGCTATGGTTTTTAATATTAATAGCTTAAAAAAATTAGCAGTATATTTAATAATATATTTAATAGAAGTATTGTTAAAATAAATAAATATAATTATAATAATATGAATAATATATAAATATTATAAAAATAAAAAATTTATAAAAATATATTATTTTAAATTTTAAAATAATCTAAATAATAAAATTTAAAGCTAATTATTTTTAATAAATTTATTGTTTAAAATTGGTATAGCAAAAAATAAACTAGCTAAAATTTTAAATTAAAGCTGTAAAATTATTTAAATAGTTAACTATACTAGAATATTAAAATTTATAAAATATTTTACTTTAAATTTTTTAGAAACTAATATAACTATAAATATTAAGTACAATAAAGCTAGTATAAAAGTAAACTTTTAAAAAAAAAACTTAAAAATGCTAATTAAAAGCCTAAAATTCCTAATATAAAAATATACATGGTTTATTTAAAGGTAAAAGATAAAAAAAATGGAAAAAATGAATTTTTATAATAGTTATAGAAAAATAGATATACATACCATTTTAGTAAATTTTAATAAAATTCAAATAGAATAATTCTTATTTTAATATGTTCAAAAATTAATTAAGTGGTTTATTAACTTATTATAATACAAAGAAACACTTTAAATACTATAAGTGAAGCTTTAGTATAAATCTATAGTATTAAGCTATTATGTAGACAAATTGCCATTATACTATGTTTTTAATAGTGTATAAAAGCTTAGATAGCTATAAAATGTATGTATATACTATATGTTTTTAAACATGTTAACCAGATCAAATTGTAAATTGTTATATTATTTATCAATTTTGAATAAGAAGTTACTCCCTTGGTTGCCTTTACTTACTTGAATGTTTGGTTATAAAATCTACTAAAGTTTATACAAAAAAAGTTAAGGCATAGTTGAATTTGAATTAGGACTATAAAAAACTACGCAGTAACGAACCAAATTACAAGCTAACCTCCAACTAATTCTATACTTTTTAGATCCTATTTCGAAATTAATTTAAAAATGAGCAGCAAAAATAAAGGTGGCATGAGAATCAATAAAGAAGATTATATTGAGTACGATTTAACAAAGGTTAAAGATACAAAAGGAGGTTTTTTCCAACCTGTCGATTCCAAAGCTGTCGATCTTAAATTTAAAGGTCCAACTTTAATAAAAGATTTACGTATCGCTTATTTTGTTAAATAATTTTTTTAAAGCATCTTTTCATGTACAGCTTTAGGTAAAGATGGGGAACTTCGTTGTTTCGACTGTTCAAGCATGGGTATTGATCCGGTTTATTTTCAAATTTTTGGTTGTAGAGTTTGCTCAAAATGCAGGAAAGAGAATGTAGAAAAATACTCCTTATTAACTAAAACTGAAGTTAAACAAGTAAATTTATCTTCTATATGTATAATTATTAATTTTATTTTTATAAATAGGACTACTTATTAACCGAAGGTAAATTTTCACTATGTTTTAAAATACTTACCAAAATTTAACATAAAGATGAACTTAGAGATACAGAACTATTTAAAAGTTGGATTAAGCCTAATCCTAGAAAAGATACTTGGAACAACATGTTACTATATTTAAGATATCAGGTAAGTTTATTTTTACCATACCCACTTTTAACTTTTTGGAAATACTTTTTAGGTAGAAGAGTATGCATTTAAGAAATGGGATGGTCCAGATGGCTTGGATAAAGAATTTGAAAAAAGAGAGACTAAGAAGCGACAACTTAAAAACAAAAAGTACAAACTAAAGTTAAATGGTAAATACTATTTTATAGTTCTAAATAAAATGTAAACGTTAAATGGATACTTAGATTTAAGGAAACGTACAAGAACTGAAAATTGGATGGAAAATCGCACTTCGAACAAAAAAATAGATTTAAAAAATCATGAGCATACCTTTATTAAAGTATCGGATAAAGATAATTTGGAAAGATGTAGTGTTTGTAATTTAGAGGTTGAAGCTTATGAACTTTAAATAGAAGGTAATACTTTAAAGCTAAATTTAAAATTAATTGCTATAAATTTATTAATTTGTTTTTTATTTTGAAATTAGATTAAGTTCGAGTTGATATGCTTCTAAAGGTTCTGATAACATAAATTCAAACTATTTTAGAAATTATGATATCTGTAATTCTGCTTGAAATCTTTTATTCAATATAGCTGTTTTAATAATGTTAAAAAGCTTTAATTAACTATAAAGTCAATTAAAATTAAGCTAGGTTTATTATATTCAAATGTAATCTTTAAAAAAGATGGTCTTAAGTTTAATAGATAGTTTTGGATTAATTGGCACTTAAAACACTGTATTTTTTATTTGTAATTTCAAGTATAAATTTACCTATACATTATTTTAATAATTATAGCAGTTTATAAATAGAGCACAGTTTAAAATGAGTGCAAATATTAAAAAATTAAGATCAAGTATATGCACAACAAACCTACTTTGTTATACTGTATAATATACTATATAATAGCTGAAATGATAATATGACTTAATTTTATAATTAAGAAAAATAGCTATATAGATAAAGTTAATCTAAACAGTTTGAATAATGTAAGTACAAAAACAACAATTTAATAAATAATGAGAAAGATCAGCTTTAGGGTATAGTGTTTGTTTGATAAAGCAAAATGTACTATATAGACAAGGATTTATATATAACAAATATAGTAGTAATTATAAATGTTAAAAAATAAATAGATAGTAGTAGCTAATTTATTTATAGCTTAAAGTATATTTATATCTTAAAGTATATATTATAACAATTCAAACTTATTTTTAAACTCAAATCTAATCAATAAGGTTGAGTTTTATTACAAAGTTAAGTATCTAAGTAAAATTTTATTAACTAATTATTAATTTTTTCTTTAGATAAATAAATGTCTTTCTATTTATAAATTTTATTTTCTATAAATATTAAATATAATAAGTATATTATTATATTATTATTAAGATTTAAAATAAAAAATATGTAATTTAAATTTAAATATATTATATTTCAAGTTAACTGAACTACTTAAGTTAATAAATTAAGCTTATATACTTATTATTTTAACTTTATACTAATACTAGTTTAAGTTTAAAATAAAATAATATTTTTTTATAAGAGATATTTTATTAAAAAGTTTATTAATATAGCTTTATTATTTAAACAAGTTTTTATTTAATTTTTTTAAATAATAAAATTACTTTATTATTAATGCAAGCTTATATTTAAAATATTTTATAAATATAATTATCTTTTTATTATTGTAATTGTATATTTTTTTAAATAATTTAATAATAATTTAATATATTATAAAGTAAAATCTATTACAACTTTAACTACTTAGCAACTTTTAAAGTAAATTGCCTATTTTATTTTTAAGAGCTAATTAATACTTTTATAAATAAAATATTAAGTATACTATTTATAAATATTTTTTACTTTAAATAAACTTTTTTATATTTAATTTTTTAGCATATTTTAAAATATTAAAGTATAGTTAAGTTAAAGTTTATAATTTTAACTTAACTATATATTAAAACTTATATAATTATTTTTAACTTAATTTTATAAATAACTAAAATACTTGCTTTTAATTTAAATTTTAATTAATTAAGTTGCTTATTTTTTACTTAAGCTTATAATTGATTAAAACACTTATATTTAATTTAAAAGTATAACAAAACTTATATACTTACTTTTAAATTAACTAATTAATAAATTTAAAAATATAATTAAAACTAAATATACTATAAATTAATTAAAATTTAATATAAAATTCATCTATTTTTTATATTAAAAAGTAAATATTTATAAAAAATTCAAATAATAATAATATTAAAAGTTGCTTATTTTAATAAATAAATAATATATTAAAATTTTAAAAATTAAATAATAAAAATATAAAATTATTAACTTTATAAATTATATGCCATTATATTTGATATTTTATATATATAATAATAATTAAAATTTACATATTTATTAATTATTAATTATAATTTTCTAAAGTACATTACTATATAAAAGTTATAAGTATATACCAAAATATTAATAAGATAATAATATAATTTTTTATTATATAATTAAATAAAAATAAAATATTATCTCTTATATTATATAATTTTAATAGCAAAAAATGTGCTAAAAATAAAAATACAATATTATAATTTTGCTTTATTATACTTAATAATGTTATATACTTATTTACTAAACTTTATTTAAAAAAAAATGCTATATATTTATAAAAAAGTTTGAAAAAAACTTATTTTATAAAATTAATTAAGCTACTATTATTGCTATATTAAAATTTTAGAATTTTTTATTTTTTAAAAGTATTTAAATTATATAATAACTTATTATTAGTTTTTTCTATTTAGCTAGTGTTTAGCTACTTATATTACTAATAAACTTAAAAAGTAGTATTAAAAAAATATTATAAAATTAAGCTTTTAAATAAACCTATTTACTAAAATAAAATAAAATAAAATAAAATAAAATAAATAGCTAAATATAAGTATATATATACTACTACTATATTATAACTATAGTATAATTAATATTAAACAAAGTTTATAAAAATAAAATACTAGTAATATTTATATATTTTAAAAGTAACAACTATTTTTTATTAGTAAAGTATACTAAAAATTTTAAATTTATTAATATTTATTTATTTATTTTTAGCTAACTATATTAGCTTATTTTTTCAATTTATAAGATTTAAATTATCTACTTTAAATTTAGTTAATTATTTAAGTGATTATTTTAAAAATGAATAAAATTAATATTATAATAAAATAAAATTAATTTAAAATATTTTTAATATAAATATATAAATATTATTAGTTTATTATAAATAGATTAGCAAAAATTATTGATTTCTAAAAGTTAGTAATATATATATATTTATATATAACTTAAATACTTTAAAAGTTAGATATAAGTAACCAAAATATAATTTTTAATGTAACTACTTAGCTATTAATATAAGTAAACAAAAATTTTATACTAAAGTAAAAAGTATAAAAAATTAATAGAAAAAATAATAACAAGCCTAATATATAGGAAGAAACAACTTTACCATAAACTAATAGCTTATTAAACTAGAAGTTTTTTAATAGATAAACTACATACTTGCTTACAAATTCATACTATATTTTATAAAAAAAAGGTAAACTAAACAATAATTATATTTTAATCTATTTAATTATAATTAATTGGGATTTTAAAGTTTATTTATAGAGAATTAAAATTACCTTAAAATATTCTAATCGGAATATATATATTATAAAAGTAAATAAACTAGATATATTGATTTCATACAGTTGTATTTTGTTAATAAAAATATATAAATTTTAATTTTAGTATAGTATAAAGTAATTCCAATTAAAAAAGTAATTAGCTATTTTCATTTTTATTATAAAAGTCACTAACATTTAGGTTGGTAATATAGTACAGGACGAATGCGTTGCAAATTAATTTTTTTCGACCAGAATTCTATCACCCTTCCAATACCGGGCTGATACTTGGTAGTTTTCTAACTTTAACTTTATCCAGGTATAAA
>JAWQFY010000358.1:0-35136 GCA_037055185.1 Capillidium rhysosporum | reverse complement strand
TTATTTATAAAAATATAAGTATTAAAAATTAAAACTATATTAAAAAACTTGAATTTTTATTATAAAAAAATTAAATTATATATAAATTTTAAATATATTATAATAAAAAGTTAAGTAAAAATAAGGTTTATTAATATAAAATTATACATTTTTATATAATTTTTTATTTTATTTTTTTAATTTAATAAGTAAAAATTAAAATTAAAATAATTATAAATATTATAATATGTTATAAAGAATTTTATTTTTTTAAATTTTTATTTTAGCTTTTTATAGCTTATTTATTAACTTTTTTAAATAGTTTTTTTATAGTATTAATTTTTTAAATATTAATAAACTAAAAATATATACTTTTAAAACAATAATACTATATTTAATAACTTTTAATATTAATTTTAAAATAAAATCTAATTTAGTAAATAGTAATTTAATTTAATTCAAGTTTATATTAAAGTTAACTAATCTTTTTTTACTATTTTACTATTTTAAAAAAAAACTAATATTATAATAAAAATAAAAATACTAAATAAATAATTTTTTTATCATATTTTAAAAAATTTTAATAAACTAAATATATATATTATTTTAAAATTTTTTTTTTTATTAATTTAAATTAATAAAAAATATTTTTAACTTTTATTTTTTTTAAAAATAAAAATTATTATATTTAAATAATTTAAAAATAGTAAGTTTAGCTAAAAAGTAAATATAAATTATTAAATAAAGTAAATTAATTACTTTAAAAATGCTAAATTAGCTTAATTTTATTAGCATTACTATTTTTTAAATTTTTCTTAAATATAAATATATTTTTATAAGCTTAGTAAAAAAATAATAATTTAATTAAAATTAATTTTAAATTTTAAATTATTAAAATTATTATAGTAAACAGCTAATGTTTTTTTTTATATTTATAAAAAACTAAATTTAGTAAAGGTAAATTATTAAAAAAATTAACAACTATTAATACTAGTAAAATAAAAGCTAAAAAAAGTTTTAATATAGTTTAGTTTTTAAAATTAAAGCTAAATAGTTTTAGGCTTTTTAAATACTAAAAATTATATTAGTAATTTAAAAATTACTTTTATATTAAAATTAATTTTAAGTATTTAATAAAGCTATTAGAAATTTATAAATAGTAAATTAAATATTTATAGTAGTAAAAAGTATAGCAAAGTAAAAAAATTAAAATTTTAGTACTTTTTAGTTTAAAATTAGTAATATTTTTGAATTTAAGTTATTTTTAACAGCTTTTTTATAAATTTTTTTATAAAAATCTAATTTTTAGTTATTATATTAAATATTATATTTAAAAGTGCTAAAAAATATAGTAGTAGTTTTATATTTATATAAATATAAAACTGCTACTATATTAAAAAAATAAAAATAAAAATAAATAAATTTTTAAGTTTATAAATAAAATTTTAATATATATTTTTCAATTTATTAAATTAAGTAAATATATATATTTTTTTAAATAATAATTGATTTTTAACTATGTAGAAAATATTTAAATAATATAAAAAAGAAACTAATAAAATAAAAAACAGATAAAAAAAGTTTAAATATTTAAAATTTATAAAAAATTATTTTAAATAGCAAAATATTTATAAATAAAAAATAATAGCATAATGTTAAATAGGTAAAAAAATAATAAAATAAAACTTAGTAAGTTAAATATAAGTAAAAATATCTTATTTAAATAATTAATAATTTTTTATTTTAATTATTTTATTTTGTTTTTTTTTATTAAAGTTTTAATATAGTTTAGTTTAGTTTAATAATTTTTTTAGTTTTTTTACTTATAATATTTTACTAGTTATATAAATAATTAAATTTAAAATATAAAATTATTAAAACTTTTATATAAAAAAATATACTAAATTCTAAATAAAAATTTTATAATTATAAAATTATAAATAATATAATAGCAATTTTTAATAAATATTATATATCTAAAAAGTATTATTTTTTATTTTAATTTCTGAGCTATAAATTTATTAAAAAAAAGAAAAAAAAGTTTATAAGTTATAAAAGATAAATAAATTTTAATTATATTAAACAATAAAAAAGTATAAATATATATTTAGTTTTATATTTTATTTTTTTATATTTTAATAAAGTTACTTTTTATTACAAATATTTTTAATTAGCTATTAAATAAATTTTATAAATATAATTTTAAGTTTATAAATTAAAAATATTACTATATTTAAGTTTTAAGTATATATATTTTTAGTTATTTATACAGACTATAAAATAACTAAAATTTTAAATTAGATAAATTATTAAACTTTATTTATTTACTATAATAAGCTATTTAAAAATGTTATTAAATTTTGTATAATTTAGAAAATAGTATTTTAAAATAAAGCTATTTTTATAAGAAACTCTAAAATTTAAAGTTGCTTACATTTTATATACTCTAAAACATATTTGAAAATTATACACCAATTTATTAGCCTTTAAAATTTAATTAAAATTTTAATTATTTTAGTAATTTTTTAATTCACTAAGTTTTAAGTAAATACTTTGTTCTATAATAAATTTACAGTATTTTAAAGTAAAGTATTTACCAGAGAAAAAGAAATGAGACTATCAGTATTATTAATTAATTTTTTTTTCACAAATTTCTTGGAATTTTATTATAACTAATAAAGTATAGAATATGTTAAGCGGATTTTATAAAATTAAGTGATAAAAAAGTAATAAAAATGGAAAATATATTATTGGAAAGGGATGAAGCTAGCCGCAGTTCTTGCCATAGCCGTAGAACCTCCTGGTAAGTATGATACAAAATACCTATTAATATTAGCTTTTAAAAGAAAATAAAAATTTACCATATAAGCGATATAAGTTGAATAATGAAGAAAATTATTGTTAAAAAAAACTGTGTCCAGGATTTTTCAAGCTAAAAAATTAGTTATATTTTAAAATAGGGAATTACAATTATTGTTGTGAATAAGGTCATAAACATAGAACCAAAGTATGCTGTAGTAAAAGGCAAACGCTCCTTTGAGAAAACATGACGGAAATGACTACTAGGACCTTTTAAAAATCCAAAGCTATAAAATTTAATAAAATTTAGCTACAAAAATATACCTAACAAAAAGAAGTAGTGATCCTAAAGTAAAAGGTGTTGCAAATCTAATTGGATTAATACTAATTAATCGAAGAGCAGACTGAAAACAGTTAGAAATTATTAAAAATAAAAAATACTATTGCTATAAGAAATATACCAGCTAAAGCACAAATACCAAACCCAATCCATTTCTAAAAATAAGAGACATTTAAAACATTGTTATTTATAAATATGCCAAATTTACCTGCATCAGAGTCAAATTAAACCATTCTGGCTCTCTTTGATAATCGTTAGATAAAGGATTTGAATTAACTGGTAAATAAGTGTTGCTAGAAGTAGATGAAATTCGATCAAATAAGCTACTTGTACTTGATTGAAGCCTTTCCGTCCATGAGCCACTACTGTTATTATTAAATCCCGACATTTTGCTTTTATAATGGTAAAACAATAGTTTAGATTGTTTCGTATACAAATTTAAAGTTTAAAAGTAGTTTGTAAGGTGGTAGTTTGTAGCCTATAAAATTATGCTTTTACTACAAATTATTCGACAATACGTATTTATCCTTATTTTAATCTAAGATGCTAAGTTTGGACTTTTGATCATTAGTTCAACTCAGCCAAAATGTCCAACACTTTAAAGCCCTATTTAGCAGCTGTACGTTCAACATTAACAGCTAGTTTATGCCTTGAGAACTTTGCTTCACAAGAAGTTGAAAAGCATAACAAACCTGAAGTTGAAGCAAGGTATTTATTCTATAAATTTTATAATAATCAATTTTTTATACAGTAAAACACCTGAAGTATTATTAAATACTTTATCAATTAGTCGTAATGAAAATGAAAGAGTATTGATTGAAACTTCAATAAATTCAGTAAGAGTTTCAATAAAGATTAAACAGGCAGATGAGATAGAAAAGATCTTATGTCACAATTTAACTAGATTCCTTATGATTCGAGCTGAGCACTTCATTATTTTAAGACGTAAACCAGTTCCTGTAAGTTTTTATAAATTAATTTACTGATAGTTGTATTTTTTAAAAGGGCTACGATATAAGTTTCTTACTTACTAATTTCCACACTGAAACTATGATCAAAAAGAAATTAATTGATTTTATTATTCAGTTTATGGAAGGAGTTGATAAAGAAATCAGTGAATTGAAATTATCTTTAAATAACAGAGCTCGTACTGTCTCTAGATCCTTTTTATCACAGGTACTTCGAATCATCTATTATTATTGACATCTTTTTTAGTTTGTTTAATGCAATACAAATAAAAAATAGCGGTATTGGAATGTTTTTATAAAAATATACTGTTTATTTATTTTCTGATAATAGGCAATTTTTGAAGCATATTTTCTTGAATAAAAATAAATTTGAAGTATTTTTTTATTTTTGATTTCATATTACTAAATTATACTTCTTTAAATTAATATCTTTGGAAAGCATACTCTCACAATTATAAACAATACTTCTAAGTCCCAATTTAATAGGAAGTTTACTTTATTTGACTTGAGTTAAGCTTATAGTAATATTTACTAAGCACTATGCTAATAATAAAGCTTTATTAAAATCATTTAAACCTCATTCTTATTATATGAATATCATTTTTATTTTGCCTCTAAGATGAGACATAAAAAAGTTAGGTAGGTCAACTTTATTTTTCATTATTATAAGGTGGGAAAATACAGAAGTTTCTGATTAAGCCAAAATTTTAACAAATAATACTTATAGGTAGAATATATCTTTGCTTCTTAAGAAAGCTATTTTTTTGCCTTTTAAAATATTTAAATATTTTCTTTATCTAAAAATAAGTTCTAAGTATATACAACTTTAAAAATAATAATGAAAACTACTACAGCATTTTTTATATTAATAAAAACTACTTTTTAAAAGAAAATAAACTTTTTAACCACATTAGTATTTAAAAAATATAATTGGCATTAATAACTACCTACTTAAAACTTAAAATATAGCTAATTTTAAGCAATGTTAATATATAAAAATATAGTTTTTTAAAATATATATCTTTTAAATAAAGGCTTTATAAAAATTCTATAAGTTTTTAATATTAATATTTATATATAAAATTAAAAAATATATTTCAAATAATATAAATAACTTAAAACTTAATTATATTTTTAATTTTATAAAATAATTTATATTATTAAATTAATTATATAAATATAATAATAATAATGTAACTTTAAAGTATAACAAATATTATATCTTAAATAAAAGTTTATTTATTTATTTTAAATTTTTGCTATTTTAAAAAAGTAAATATTAATATTTTAAATTTAAGTAATTTTTAATAGACACTTATTAATTAAAGCTACTTAAAACTTTAAGTATATTATAAATTATACTTACTAAATAAATTTATAATTTTTAATGTAAGCATGCATTAAATTTTATTATTTTAAATAAGTTTTATAAATAAATATATTGCATAATTAAAGTTTATTAGTTAAGATATATAGTATATTATAATAAGCTTATAAATAAAATTAAATATATAAATCTAATAATTATTATAATAATATATTTAAATATTTTTTAATATCAGTTTTATTTTTTTAGCTATAAAGTAAAAAAAGTTAGTTAATTAAAATATAAATAAGTTTTAAAGTACTATATATTAAGTATTTTTAAAACTATATTTTTTAATAAAATATAATTAATATAGTAAATTTATAGCTAATATTATTTTCATAAAAGCTTTTGCTATATTTATAAAATTTTATAGTATTATTATTTATATATATATATAAATATATAAATATTATTATAAATTTTTAAATTTTTAAGCTTAAATATTTATGTTTTTAATTAGAATAAATTATTAAAAATTATATATAAATTATATATTTTAGTATTTTAGCTTAAAATCAAATAATTATTTACTTAATAAATTACTTTTTTTTAGTATATAATTTTTTTAAATAAACTTTTTTATATAATAAATAAATAAGCTTTTATAATTAAAGTAAAGTTAAAATAATAAAATTTATTTAGAATTATTTTATATTAAAACTTTAAAATTTTATAATATATAATAAATATTTTAAAAATAAATATTAAATAGTAAATAAAATTATTTTTTATTAATTATTTTAAAATTTTATTAAATAAGTAATTAGCTACTTTTAAAAATAACTAATTTTATTTTAGCTATATTTATTTGCTTTTATATATTAAAAAGCTTATAATATATTATATTTAAATAACTTTAATAGCTTTAAAGTTAATATTTTATATAAATAAAAAGTAAATTTAATACTAATATTTTTACAATATTATTATAAAAAATATTACTTTATTTATATTTTTTTTTAAAGTTTAAAAAACTATTAAGTTAATATAATATAAAAATTTATCATATAGTAGTAAAACTATTTTATTTACTGCTATAATAACTAAAAAATAAATTAAAAATACTAATATCTTATTTTTTAACTAGTTTTTTATATAGTAAAAAGCTATATATAGCTTATATTTTAACTTATTTAAATTTTTTTAAAATTTTTAAGCTTAACTTAAAACTACTAAAAAAATAATTTAATAAAATTATATTTTAATTTTTTTTATATAGTAAAAAAATACTAATAATTTATATAATTATATTAAGTATACTTTTTCTATATAATAAAGAAAATAATAATAAATTAACTTAAAAAACTTATAAATAGCTATAAATAATATATAGCTATAAGTTATATAGTTTTAATAAAATAGTTAAAACTTAAAGTTTATAGCTAATAGTTTTAAATTATAAGTTTAAGTATTAAAAAATTATTTTAATATAAATATATCTCTTTTTAATATTATTATTCTAATTTTTATTTATTTATTTATTAAATTTTTGTAATAAAATATTTTTAATTTAAATAATATTTAATATATAAAATTTAAATATTGAAAATTTTAAAAATATTTATATATATTAAAAAAATTAAATTTATACTAGTATTTTGAATTTTAATATATTATTTATTATATTATAATAAATAATTTATATTATTATAATTATTTTTTCTTTAGAATTTATAAATTATATATTATTTATTTAAATTTTAAAAAAGTATAATATTAATAAAAATATTATTTACTATATAATTAGTTTACTTTTTACATAAAATTTAGCTATTTTTAAAAGTAACTAACTTTTTATTTAGCTTTTATTAAATATTTAAAATCTTATACTAAATTTAAATAATATAAAAAGTTTGCAAATAATATAAAAGTATTTAATTAAAAATTAGCCTTATTTTTTTAATTTATATTTATATTATATATTATATAGTTAGCTTTTTTTATTTCAATTAATATAAAATAAAATTAGTATTATAAATAAGATTTTTATAAATATTTTTTAATTGGAATAAATATTAAAAAAAAAATAATTAATAAATATAATACTGATTTTTATTTAATTTTTTTCTACTTTTTTAATAGCTATTTTTTATTTTTTTTATTATTTTACTTATTTTTAAGCTAATTAAGCTAAAAAGTAGTTTATTTAAAATATAAACTATGATATTCTTTTAAAAATATTAAAAATACTTTTAAATAAAACTTTTTTTAATAAGAAAAATACTAAAACACAATGTATATAAAATAATAGCAAATATATTTTTAATTTTTTGATAATTAAAACTATTTTTCATATATTTTTTCAACTATTTTGGTTTTTCTTTAAAGTTATTATTATAGTTTAAAGTAAAGTTTTATATTTAACCTATTTTTTATAGTTTAAATAAAAGAGCTAAATAATTTTTTCTAGCTATTTTAGCTATTAAAAATAGGTTTTATTTATTTTATTAATTTTAATATTATTATTTACTTTATTAAAATAAAATTTAATAGTTTGATAAATTGGTTTAATTATAATAAATTAACTAATTAAGATTAAAATTCAGAATTAGTTAAATAATAACAAATAAATGTAAATTTTTATTAATTATAAGTTTTTAAGTTTAGATATTCTTATAATATAAATATAACTATCTACTAATAAGAAACACTTAATTATAAGAATCCTGTTAATAAAAAACTTATTAATAGTGCACTGTTTCTATAACTATTATATTATTTAGTCTAATTCTATAAACTATATTTTAATTAATTTATTGATAAGGTGTAATCAGGTAGTAAAATCTTTATTACTTTTATCTTTGTACCAGTGCTTTGCTAATAATGCTACTTTGAGCCAAGTATCTTAACTATATTTTCAATCAAATTAAGGAGCTATTTTTTTGATTTAAAATCTAAAATAGCTATTAGATGCTTTTGGAAAGATAATAACTTTTTTTGTAACTTTTAAATTAAAATTTAATAAAACTTTATAGGCCTTGGCGATGTCATATTTTATCATTAGAAAGGGTAGGGTCGTAAGCTATAGCCAATACAAATACTAGTTTAAACATGCTATTAGAGCAGCCTTGCTTTTAATAATATGTATACAAAGTCTAGTAAATCTTAATACTATACATCAAAAACAAGTATTACATGAAATATATATTTCAGTTGTGATTGGATGAAAAAATAAATAAACACTTATAGTGAAATAAGCTTTATTGGAGAAATAAATAGAAGCTGCTTATAAAATTACTATCCATCAAGAGTATTCTCTTCGCTTTTACTGATGATCTTCATAGACTCGACCTCAGCAAGCATAGAATCATATTCGGCCTGTTGAACCTTAATCTTATCCTGTAAATTCTTAAATTCAGAAGATTTGTCTTGAACAAGCTTGAGTTCAATATTTAATCTCTCAATCTCATTAATTTGATCTTCGTATTGTTGAGTAAGCGTGGAACCGCCCGGAGCCTATATAAAAGTTTAAATTAAAGTAAAAATTACTAAATACCTTTGATTCAAAAGCGTAGAGCTCAAGTTGAACAGATAAAGCCTCGATTAGAAGATCAATTGTATAGTTTAAAATACTAGCAAAATATAAATCTTAAGTTTAAATTATAAACTTACAATGACAGGAACATAGTGCCCCCTGTAAGATATCTAAAAAGCTTTAGATAATTATGACTTAAAAATAGCTTACGCGTTACGCTGAGCATAAAACTTCTTAACTGTTATTGATGTATCTAAGCGTAAATCAACGCCTTGATCTACTTCTTCCTGTTTTCCTAGAACAATTCTTAAATTGTTTATAGCATCTAGAATTGGTTAGCGCATATACTTTAAGTATAATTACCCATAAATATAATGAAAATAAATCTAAAAATTGTTAATTTTTAGTATTTATTTTAAAATTACATTCCGATGAGACCAATAGTGTAGTGCGATTTATCAATTATGCCTTCCTTGATTAACTTCAAAGTTTTATATTTTAAATTAGTTGGAAATGGAATCTAAAAATGAGTAAGCTTTAGTTTATTTATTAAATTCAAATTTCTAACTACCATCAAAGTGATGAGTCCAACAATCTATAAGTAAAGTTAGTCAGTTTAAATTAGAGTTTAAAGTCTACCTCAGAAATCAATATTCCAAAAACTATCTTGTGGTATATGGCCATTTTTAAAATTAAAATGTATAAATTTTAACTATTGGAAAACAGTTAGTTTATATGAAAGTTTTCAATGGTCAATATGACGTAGTATTTTTATAACGCAACTGTTTCAAATGGAGGATGTGTAAAATTTACATCACAATTAAATTACAATTTGTTATCTGGTTCATCCATTTTGGCCTTGACTTATATTTTTCAATCGATATATACTTTATCTATATCCAACTCGCATATAGTAATATATATATATTTAGTTAATTCATATAGATGATATGTTCTTTATTATAATGCGAGCAGTAATTTACGAATTTAAAAAAAATTCAAGGCATTTACCTTACTTTCAAGTTTGTTAAATTTAATTTGCTGTATAATTTTAATTTAGCCGCAAGCAATATATTTTATTGAATTTCACGAATACAGTTCATTTAGCGCTCCTCACTAAATAAATAAATAACGAATACAGTTCGTTATCTTTTGGTTTTCAATTTATACAATGAAATAAACCCAAAGAACCAATTACTATTTCTCGATTTTCTAACATGTTAACGATAAAGGATTTTTTAGCAAAGGATTTATCAATTGACAGCTTGTTCAAAGGTAAAATAAGTGATGTAAAGATCAATAAAGAATCCAAAAATAACCCAAATTTCAACTTGAACCTTAAGGGAACCTTTACATATTGGTGTCAGGATTGTTTAACGAGAATAGAATCTTTACCTGAAGATCACCAATGTCAAGCTACAATTAAAAAGATCGATTTTAATGCTATTAATTCATCTAATTTTAAATTATCAATAATAAATAATTCCAAAAATATACAAGCGTCTCAAAGCATTAAACAAACAAATTCAAATGAACTCGTAAATAAAAAAGAATCTTATAAGCCAGGAATAACTTCTACAGCGAAGAGCAAAAGTGATAAAATCAAGAAAGCTTCAAAAGAAAAGTTACTATTTGGGTTTGAAAATCGTTTACTTAACCATATTAACAGAAATATTAATTCACAGCCTATCAATTTGGAAACAAGACTAGTTACATTATTAAAATCGAAATCTATGAATATTATGGCAATAGAAAATTTCATGCTAGTAGAACAAGAAGATTTGCCAGCCCATTATTTTACAACTTCTTAACTATAATCTAATATTTATTTATTTATTTAATCTTTTTAATTTTGTAATAAATACGTTTTTGTTGCGATGAATTTACTGTTTTTTTATATGTTTATTTTAATTTTAAACGTTGCTGTGTTAATGTAAGAAATAAGCTTTTATAAAAGTATTTTACTGGTTAGTAGAGTTTACTTAATAAAATTTAAACATCTAAATTTTTTCAAATAATAAAATCCTTTTAAATCTCAATTAGTTGCTTGGTAGTAAAAGTACGGCTCCACTTAATATTTTAACTAAGTACTTGTACTGATAACAATATAGAAAATTATGTTTAATTGAATTATTAAAACTAATTAGTCATAAGTTAGGCTAAAACTATAACTCAGCACTATGCTAAAAATATAATCTATGGCTGTTCAAAGCCTAATACTAATTTTTTTTCCATTCTTTTTAAAATATATTTAATTAATTGAATTTTAATATCTTAATTTTAAATTATCATTTTACTAAATCTAGAAGTCTAAGTTTTGTATAAAATTAATGTATATAGTTGTAAACCTTAACTTTACAGCTTATTTATAACTTTTTAATCTTAATTATTATTAAATTATTTATTAAAATAATACTTGTTTAATAAATATAGTAAAATTTTAATACAATTTTAACTTTATATATTTATATTTAGTATTTATACTAACTTAAATACTTCATAACTAACTAAAAATAAAGCAGCTAATTAAGAGCTAATTTATAGCAAACTAAACTATTTTTTTCCTTTTTATTTTTAAATAAGTTATCAAAAAAATAATTTTGTTATCAAATTTATTTTTTAAATTTACTTAAATTAAATGCTTTTTTTTATTTAATAGTTTAAATATCTTAAAAATTCATAAATTTAGAATTTTATTTTTAACCTAAAGTTAATTTAATATTTAAATCTTTAAAATAAAAATAAAAATTTAGCTATTTTAAAAAGTAAATAGCATAAATTATGGATAATATCTTTTTTAAAAATTGAAGAGCAAGGTAATATACTTATTTATCATTATGAAAATAGAATAAAAAATTAAAAAGGTAAAGCTAAAAGATAAAATAAATAGTATATAATAAAATAAAGCAAAGTTAAAAGTATACTATAAAATTTCTTAAAATATATAAAATAAAAGTAAATTTAAATAGAAAATTAATATGTATTTTTATATTTAAAAAAGTAATATTGTAAATTAAAACAAAAATCTAAAAATTAAAACACTAAAAATACTAAGCTAATATTTATAATCTAAAAGTTTAATAGATTTCTCTCTAAAATAAAGCAAAAAGTATTTTATTAAAAATAAGAAATAATATATTTAAAATATATTAAAAATTACTTTAATAATTTTTTAAATCTTTTTAATAAATATAAAATAATTATAAAAAAAAGCTATATTAAATATATAATTATAAGTAAATTCTTATTTAAAAAAAATTATTTTAAATTTTTAAAATAAATAAAAGTAAGTTTCAAAAACTAGTATTTTTTAATTAATTAAAATATTAATATATTTTTAAGTTTTTTTAATTAATAAAAAGTTATTTTAATATTTAATTTAGTTTAGTTAACTAAAAGCATTACAAACTATTTTATTTACTTTTTATAAATTTAATTATTAAATATATAAAACTTATTTAAAATTATTAATATTTACTTACTATTATTAAACTTTATTAATAAATAATAATTTTTTTAATTTTATTAGTTTTTAAGATATTTAATATTTAGATTTTAAAATTTTTAAATTATAAGTATTTATTTTAATATATTTTATAATATTAGTATACTATCTTTAAAAATATTAACTGATTTTTAAACTAGTATTACTAATTATTTTATTAATATTTTATTTATCTTTTGAAAAATATTTTACTTATATATAAGATTAAATACTAATATAGTATAAAGTAAATATACTTAAGTTTATTATTAAATATATATATTTTATTATTTTATTATTTTATTAAAAATAATAAATATATTAAACTATTTAGTTTTTTAATTAGTTTTTTTTATAATAATGCTTTTTTAATTTTAATATTTTTATTTTATACTTAGTTTTAATTTTATATATTATTTTTTCTTATATTTTAAAAGATAGCTATATTAAACTTAAAATAAAAAAGTATTTAAAAAAAACACTATATATTTAAAAATTATATTTATAGTATAAATTTTAAAGTTTTTATTTAGAATTTAGCTTAATATTTTTAGCAAAATTTTTATAAAATTTATAATTTATATTTAATTATTTTTTTAACTATTAATATTTAAAATTATTAAATATTTTTCATTTAACTATATTATTTATTTAATTTTATTTTTTTATAATTATAATTAGTTTATTACTTTTACTACATTTTATTAGTATAGGTTTATTATTTATAACTTTATAATTTTAATAATGAACAATTATTTTTATACTTTTTATTTTTTTAAAATTTTATTTTTATATAGTTTTATTTACAATTTTATTAATTTATTAATTTTATTAATATTATAAAACAAAATATTAAAATTATATTTTTTATATTTTATTAAATTAATATTTTTTAATTTTCTTTAATAAAATAGTTGATATTATAAGTAAAATAAATAGTTTTACATTATATTTTAATAACACTTTTATTAAAATAGTATTTTATAATTAATTTTTTATTAATAGCTTTTTCTAACTTTTTAAAAATTAATAATTATTTTTATATTTATAGCTTAAAAAATCAAAAAATATATACTAGTTTATTTATATTAAAATTTAAATAAACTATATATAAAAATAATTTTATTTATTTAAAATATAACTTTTTAATAAAATAAAAAGATGTTATTTAGTAAAGCTTATAAATTTTATTAAATTAAAAAAAGTGTATAAAGTAGTTTAAAGCTACTGCTATTAAAAAGAAATTTCTTATTACTATTTTATAGTAAATATTAATATAGTTGCATATCTAAGCTTATTTAAATTAATATTTAGTTTTATAATTATTTTATATTATTAATATATAATTATAATTATACTATTAAAATATTATTATACAATTATAGCAGATTTGTAATAAAAAGTATAATAATAAAATTAAAATATAACTTAGGTTATACTTTAATTTAATTAATATAGCTAATTTTTAAAAATAATTAAATTTATAAAATTTATAAATATAACTATTTATATTATAATTTATATTATATTTGTAATCTAGTTTTATACTTATTTAAATAATTATACTTTAGTAACTATTAGTTTAAAATAGTATTATAAATAACTATATTATATTAAAAATAGATATAAAGCTTAGTAGTATATTATATTAAGTCTTAACTATTTAAACTTTACTATATTTATTTTATATTAAAATATTATTATTAATTTGTATATTTTTATAGTTGATTATATATATTAATATAACTTTATCTAAAAGCTTAGTATAGTAAAATATAAAATCTAAAATTAAATTATTTTTACTACTTTATACTTTTTAAAACTTTATAGTATTTTTATATTAATTATAAAAATTATATATATATTTATTATAGTAGTATTTTATTTACTTTATTAAAATAAAAATGTATTTATATATATTTATAGCTATAAAAAAGTTTAATAAGTAGTTTTTATTATATATAAAAATAGTATAGCTAATTAATATATTTTATTTTTTTAGTAAAAAAAATATTATATTTAGTTAACATTTTAATATATTTATTAAAAGTAGCTAAGTTATCTATTTATACTAATATTAAATTAGTAAAATAATATTTATTACTTTATTTTTTAATAATATATTTTTAAAGTAGTATAAATATTAATTAATTATTTTTAACTATTTTTATAGATTTTAAACTTTAGATTAATTAATAATTTAAATATTTTTTAATTAAATACCTACTTTTAAATTTAGTTTTTAACTAAGCTTATTTATTAGCTTTAGTATTTAATATATTATTATTTTATAATTTTATTAATTAATTAGTGAATTTTATTATAAATTTTAATATTTTTCTTTTTAGTTTTATATTAAATATATTTTTAATATTATGATTATAAGTTTTAACAAATATTAGATATATATTTATACTTTTTTTTAGTTATACTAATAATAAAATGCTTTTGTTTTTAGATTAAAAATCTATATATTATTTAATAAATTATAATTTTTTTAATTATTTATAAATTTACAATTAAAATTTATAAATATATTGTAAATATTAGCTTAATATTTTAATATTATATATATATATTTAATTATAATAAAAACCAAAATTTTGAAAAAACATAATAAAAAAAGTTTACTTAAAATTTTTGCTAACTAAATAACTTTAATGATTTAATAAGTTTATAAATATTTTCTAATGTTTTATAAAATTTTAATAATATTTAGTACTAGTTTATAATTTATTATAAATAAAATTTATTTTTTATTAATAGTTGTTAAATAAGCTTAATTGGTTAGCACTTGCAAGTATTTATAAGTATATAAAAAGTTAAAAGTTAAATCTAAATTAGTATAAAATTAATTTTAAAATATAGTATACCTTTTGAAAAAAAATTATATATTCAAAATTCTTAAAACTTAAGGATTTTAAATATATAATTAACTTGTATAGTTGTTATTAAATTTTAATAAAATACTCAATTTATTATATTAAAAAAATAGTATTAATTTTGTTAATTTTTGTTTGTTCACTCTTATTTTATAAAATGTAAAACTACTACTTTAGTAGTTAATATATTAAATTTAGCTTATCATTTTTTAATGTTTATTATACCATATTCAACTTTTATTTTTTTGATTACTATAAAAAAAATTATAAATTAATTTTTAACTTTATAATTAAATTTGCAGTTAAAGATATTATTTATCAGAAATAAAAATTGAAAACTGGTGCTCAGCTTTCACTAAAAGTATAAGTGATTTATAGAAATTGAAGTTGAAGTATAGATTATAACAGATTTAGATAGATAGCATAGATTATAGATATCTTATATACTACTAATCAGTCCAAGTTAAAATTATATAATTGTAAGAAGATATTTTAAAAAAGAATATAAATGATTAAATAAAAATGTATAAAAAATAAACAAATATGTACTTAACATCTAGATAAGCTTTAGTAAGTATAAAATGGATTAAATTAAAAAGATACTTAAAATTATCCTTTAAGCTACCTCTACATTCTATTTTAAAATCTAAGAGCTTAAAGCATCTATTTAAACTCAAAACTGATGTTTTTTAAATATAATGTTATTAACGTTGCAACAGCTCTAAACTTTAGTATAATATGGCTAAAAAACTTTAGATGTTTAAAATCTAGATTTGGGAGAGAACTTGAAGAAACTATTTGATATCCAGCATGGCAACTATTTTTCAAGTACAAGTTAATTGTACCCAAATCATAAATCATATTGGTTAGAAGTTAGGTTTCCAGAAAATGCAATTTATGAATGAAGAGGGCTCATAATGGTTGGAGGTATCAGTTTCACTTCTTCATGATGTTATGCATCATTTTGGTTGACCTGTTGAATTGCTGGTTTGAGTTTAGAGGCTACAAATTTAACTAAAGTAATATAAGCCATTTTTTGCTTTGAGGAGCCTAATATAACTACATCTACTACTAAAATTTTGCTGAGATGGTAATCTTGACTCTTATTTTTCATTTCATCTCTAACAAGTAGTTGCGCAGCTTAGTAGTTTGACCTAAATTTAGTTGATTCGTAGATTAACCTATCCTATAAGTATTTAACAACAGTTTAAAACTATCCTAAATAGTTTTGCCTAGTAATATTTCAATATTTTGTATTTTGGTTATCGTTAGTTTTGCTGATGGAAAAAATTGGTTCCAAAATTATCTACAAGGCATAATGTATACATATCATCTTGACAATTCGCTAAGATTCTTAAGTAAAAGGAGTTCAATCTTCAAATATCGGTAAAGAAAACGATATTTACAGCATGAGTAAATTTATACAGCTGAAAATTATAAGTATCTACAGTACTCATAATAGATAGGTTAGGTATTGGTATTATTTCAACATTGAGTTCTTTTATTTTCAGTAGTAGATTGAGATGAGTAGTAGAATTTGAAAAATCGATAAAAGATAGAATTATAAATTATTGGAAAGATACCCAGCTACTAAGAAAGCTATCTCCTCTTTATTAACATTTTGTAAATTTGGGGTTTCGAAATTTTTGTACTATTTCACAGTCTGCTATAACAATAAAACTTACTGTTTTTTTACTTATAGTTTAATTCCGTCGCATTTAAATGAAGTTCTTACTAAACTAGATTTACCCTTTTTAAAATATATCCTTCAAAAATATATCCTTTTCATTGCTTATTCATAACTTTATTATATACAAAATATCTTTCCCTTATAAATATATTGTTGATTCGTAGTTAACTACCTTTTTTTCAGAAAAATAAATTACTTTTAATTTTTGGTTTAAGAATTTCCAATAAATCCAATTTTCAAAATGTAATTCCAAATCTTTGAAAACAAAATCGAGTTCACAAACTTAGCGAACTGGAAAAAATATGTCGGACCACAAATCTTCAGAAATAAATTCAAAGCTCAGTAACAGAGTACCAAACAGTTTATGTTTCCCTTCTTATCCTTCCGATATAGTGATGTATCCAGAGGACCAAATAGATCGACTGAAGTTATTTATGCCCGAAGTTACTTTTGGTAAAAGTGGAAGTTCACGATACAATTTAGATAGTGAAGATTTTTTTTGTAAGAACGATTTGACAGGTAACTTTAACTTTTATTTGAAAATTAACCAATTTTAGTTAAAAGTCATGTTTACCGACCTACCTCTTCACTTCAATTTCTTTACCGAAATGTATTTGACAAAGTAGAAGTAGGTTCCAAATTTTTTAAAAAGGATGTAGAATATAAAAGGTTAAACGACGTAAGAATATAAACACATCTATCCCTTTTCAAAAACTTATTTTTTCATTTTTATTCACATTTAGATAACATGCATCGATGGTTTGCTAGGGAAGGAGAAAGAATTAATTTCAAATCAAGTTCTCGGTCCCATTTTGAAAGACAAAGTTAAACTAGAAAGAGAAACTAATTTGTATTTGAACGACCCCAAGTTCGGTGAAAAGTTAGTTTTATTTGAAGATGAGAATGCAACAAAAACCAACTTACTGTTCGCTGGTGGTAAAGTTAAACAGAAGTTGCTGTGGGCTGTGGACTCCAACCTGCCCAGCAATAAACTGGATTTCGTAAAGGAGTTGTACCAGTTCAAAACTTCTATAAACCAATTAAAACTGTTCAACCATAATCGTCAACTGATGTTACGATTCCATTCAGGTATAGCTATCGCCAATCTATCTACCACTTCCCAACAGCTTGCAATGGAACCGGTAAGTCAACTGAGGATGGATAAACCACCTTTAGATATGGAACTAGACTATTTAAATCAGAGAAGTATGGCAGTAGTAGATTTAGATTTAGGTGTTTATTTATGGGATATAAACAGTTCAACTAAGTAATATAGTTATTTCTAATAACGATTAGTAACATTTATGATCTAGAGCAGAACAATTAAACTTTTCCAGACCGAGTAGCACCAGCATGCCTAGTTACGAACCAATCCTGAGCAATATTGAGTTTGGCTACCACCCTCGTTCCTTACTTGTAGGGGACCATAAGTTTATTTACTTGTTAGACGCACGGGTAACTCTTCTTTAATGTAACTTTTAGCTAATCCCAGTTCACTAGTCTCCGAATCGTAAAGTGTTAACACTAACCTCCAATATGGAAAAGAGCAGCATATTCGGGTTCAAAACAAATCCAGATGACCGGTTCAAATTGTTCGTTACTAATTCCAGCTCCTACGCCGTACACGATCTTAGATTAGCTCACCCTATCGATTCTGTCGGTAACTCTACCTTATTGGAATACAAATTACCTTTACACTCTACCCCCAAACCCTACATCACCTACTATAGTAATCCTACTAGACTTGGATTACATACTCTAACAAGCTGGGGGCCCAACCAAAATGTAACCTTCTTAAACTTAGATTACGGTGCTCCTACCGGTTTAACCCAGCCACGCCATCCTAAAATGGTTGGTCAACCATCCCAACTCCCCATGCCGTTCTATCACCTTTCGAAAGAAAAGGGTTTGGGGAAGTGGGAGTTACCCACTCACACTTTACTGACCGATTATTCTTACTGTACCAATTCGAAGTTTGATTCCAAACTCGGTTACTTTACTCATGAAACTTTGTACCACCCCCAAATCGATGGCCTACAGCTTAAATGGATAGACGGACTTGATCGGTTGGAAGCGTACTACCTGTTGGAGGATGGTGGGTTGTTTAAACAGAAGGCAGAAGCTGGTGCAAACGGATTATCGAACGAAGTTGATCTACCTTTGGATACTGACGTGTTAGACGATAAAGATGGGGACGATTGGAGTGTAGAAAGTTACAGTTACCGCTACTATCAGATTCCCAACCTACTATTTGACCATCTGTTACAGTATGATTACCTACATGTGTTTGAAAGAAGCGGGGGTGTACCCAAAAAATCCAAATATATGGGTGGGTACCACCACTTCAAATCGGAAGCTAAAAAAACTAGCAAACTAAAATTGAGTGATTGTGATTTGATAAAAATGCCTATTATTCAAAGTTTCGACCCATTCCAAGCTAAACAAGTTGTAGTGGACTATAAAGAGTTAGATAAATGTATTAACAACATTTTGATGGATAACGTTTATAATTCGACTCCAGTTGATAAAAAAGGTACAGATAGCCGTGATGATGGTACTGACAGGTTGGAAAATATGCTTGATGAACTAGAAATTTCAGCTAAGCTACCAGATCCTTCTACCACCACTACAACCAACGATATGGTTCCAAAGATCCAATTTTTACCGCTCAAAGGCCGTTCTAAAGCTTCAAAAGATTACCAGGATCTGTTGGATGAAATTACCGATTATTGGATACCTGTAAATTCGGACGATCTTACTAATGAACCAAAAGAAATGGAGGATACCAAAAATGCCAACTTAGTATTGGAATCTCAACTCGATTTACCACCCGTTTTACCATCAGTTCTTAAATACCATTCGCAACCGGTGCTCAATACTGATAGAACTCCAAATGTTCGATCAAGTAGGGTCAGTGTAGCACAAACTCAGCCCTACCTTACTACTGCTACTACTAAAACTGTCCCTAAAAGGAAGAAGGGATTCTAAGCTTTAAGGTAGGTATTTTATAAATTAATTTGAGATCCTGGGTTATGAATCGGTACTTTTTCAAAGAATTTATATGGAAATTGATGTAGAAGGCTAGACGAATGATAGAGATAAAATAGTTATTTATTTCTTCCATTTTTTTAGATTTGGTACTCAATATTTAAAATTAATAACATATATAATTTAACAACAAGTTTATACATTAGCTATCGCATCAGTAATAACTTTCTAACCATTCTCCCCAAAAAAGAAAATTATTTGCATAAAAATAAAAAATTAGAAATAACTTAGCCACCTAATATATATATTTTTTTAAAACTTTAAAATCCAGGTGGGGAAATTCTAGGATGAGGAATTTTGGTATATTTAGGTACTTTGTGTAACGCTTTACGGTGATCTTTAGCTGATTTACAAAATACGGTATATTTTTCTTTAGGTGCCATCTCAGACTCTTTAGGTAACTCTTTAAAAGCTTCCTATTTTGTCAAAAATAAAAAAACCATCGATAAGTACAGTTATGATGAAAAAATATTATTACTAGTCGTTTACAAGTGAACCCAGATTGAGTTAAAGTTTCAACTACTTCGTCAACCTGTCGTAATCTCTTACGTACATTAGCTTTCCTAGAAGCACTCATACGCCAAGGTACTTTCCTATAAATTTGATAAAGTTTTAATATTGGTTGAACGTTTCTTTAATGAAATTAAATCAATTTGTAGTAGGGGAATGGTATAGTTAAGTTTAAAGTAATAAATTATCGATAATAGAAAAGTATTCATTTACCATAACAACCCTCCTAAAGTAACATTGGTAGATCTAAAAGCTCCAAACATCTCTATAAATTGGTAAAAGTTTTAAACTGGTAATATTAAGTTGGAAATGGAATTCAGTCCTTATTGTAAAAAGATTTGGAAACTTAACGATTCGATTCAAACCAATAAAGTTTTATATAAAATTTCGATTTGGATTGGGTTGGAATTTGGTTTATTTTAGATGAAGTGTATTTTAAGATTAAGAAAGTAGTTTAAGAGACAGAAGCTGTTAAAGATTAAACCAAAGCTATCCGTAGTTATAAATTTGTATAAGTATACTATCTGAAAATAATTAAGTTGATATTTCTTATTTGAAATTTATATAAACTTAAAATCATACTACCTAAAAGAATATAAACATTAGCTTAGAATTTATAACTAACAGTATAAGATAAATTTAAAATAAATACTAATAGCACTAAATTAACTTGAATATAGTTGTTAAATTTAAACTAAGTTGTATATTTAAAAAATAAAATAGTAGTATGTTATACTTATAATTTAATTTAATTTTGATCAAATGCTATTTTATTTTTTACATTTTTTATTTATATTTAAAAATATATTAAATTTTGAAAATAGTTATAACTTTCATAGGATTAAAATAAAATATATTTATAAATAATTTTTATTTTTATTAATTGAAACTAATCTATTAAGATAATTATTTATTATATAAATTAGCTTTTAAAATATAAATTAATATAGTAGCAGTTTTATATTTATATTTATAACTTTTTTTTATTTAAATTAGATTTAAATTTATTTAAAATAAGCTAATAAATAATAGTTTAGCTTTTTTTACTTATATAAGCTTTTTTTTTAATGACATATTTTTTTTAAATTTACTTTTTAGTAAGTTTATTTAAAGCTACTTTAATTGTTATCTAAAGTCTATTTTATATTTTAGCAAGTTTAGTATTTAAATATTTTTATTAAAATTAATAGTAATGTTATAGTTATATTTCTAGCCTTTTTAGATTTTTAGATATAGCTTAGAAATACTATATTTTAACTTTATTAATAAGATAATATTTATTAAAAATATACTTATTTAACTAAGATATTATTTTTATATTTTTATCTATTTAGCTAAATATCTTATTAATATATAATTTATAATAATTTTATATTTTTAAAATATTTTTAGTAGAAGCTATAATTAAAGTTAATTTTTAAAAGTTTTAAAAAAATAAAGCTAATTATCTTAATATATATTTATAATAATTTTTTAAATATTGCTTTTTATTTTTTATTAAATTTAAGTTCTAATTTTCTAAACTTATTTTTAAAAACTAAACTTTTTTTATATTAGTTAAAACTTATATTTTAATAGATATTAGTAATATATACTATTATTAAAGTAATATTATTATTTATAATTTTTTACATACTTATATAATAAATCATTTACTTTAAAGCAAGATTTAATATAGCTAAATAGCAGTATTTTTTATTTATATTTAGTTAAAAATATAGTAAATTTATTTTAATATTTAGATTTTTTAAAGATTTTAAATATATATATTATTATATTTAATTTAAAAAATACTAAGCTATTAATATAAATATTAATTAAAATTTAAATATATATTATTAAAACTTTTCATTTTATATTTTTTTAATTTATTTATTATATTAAAATTATAATAGTTATTATTTAAATTTTATTTACTTAATTTTATTTTATAATTATATGAACTTAAAACTACTACTATAATAAAAAACTTTTAATATAAAATAATGCTATTAAATATATTATTTATTATAAATTTTTATTTTTTATTATAAAGTAAATTTTAATTAAAAAATAATATATATATTATTTAAGTAATTATAAATTTTAATATATATATTATTAGCTTAAATTAATTTAATTGCTATTAAATTACTTTTAATAATCTTAAAAAATATTATTACTAATTCTTAGTAACTTAATAGCAAATAATTATAAAATATTTTTAAACTATTACTTATTTAGTACTTTTAAAAAATTTAAATTAAATGTTAAAATTTAGTTATAATTTTTTTTATAAAAATTTGCATTTAAAATATTATAAAATAAAATTAGAAAAAACTATAATAAATTTTTATAATTTCTAATATTATTAGCATAAAATTTGCTTATAAGCTATAAAACTAATATTTTTTTATAATTATTAGATATTAACTTTAAAAACTACTATTTAATAATATTATATATATTTAATATAGTTATATTTAAAAATTTTCTTTTATTTTTTATTTTTATTTTTTTATTTTTTATTTTTAATATTTATAATTTTTATTTAAAATATTCTTATTACTACTTTTAGCTAATTTTATTTTTTTTTATAAATAATTTTTAGTATTTTTTCAATATACATTTTTTATATTTAAATTTATTATTAACTTTATTAAAAGTTTTATTTTTTATATATTAAAAAGCTATATTTTATAATTATAGTAAAGCATATTTACAAAAAAATACTAGATATTAAGTTTTTGGTTTTTATATTTCAGGCTATATTAAAAAAATATATATAACTTTATATTACTTAGTATAATAAAATATAATATTATACTTTTATATATTTATTATAAAGTTGAAAAGTTTTAAATATTTATAAATTAAGTTATTTTTAGATTTTATAAATTACTAAGATAAAACTTTAAAACTTTAAAACTTTAAAATATTATTAAATAAAATTATTATAATGGCTTTTTTAGTAGTAAAAATATATATGTTAAAATATATATATAAGTTATTAACTATTTAAATAGCAATATTTTAATTTATATAGCTTTACTAAATAAATAAATGCAAGTTTAATAAGTATAATACTTTTATACTTAAGCTATAAAAACATAAAAATATAAATTTATTATATATAAAAATAGTTTTAAAATTAATATTTATATGGATTTACTTAAATTCTTTTATTAAAAAAAATATTTATTTATTTATTTATAAAACTAATAAGCTATTTTAATAAATAGTTATATATATCAATATACTATTTCTATTTTTTATACTACTATTATAATTAGAAAAAATATTAGATTATATATATAGTATATAAAATACTAGCATCAAGTTTATTAATTAGTATAAAAGTAAAGTTTTTAGTTTTTATAAAATAAGTAACTATTTAAAATTTTAACTTTAATTTAATTAAAAACTTATAAAAAGCTATAAAAAATATAACTTTTAGCTATATATTTTTAGTTTTTAACTATAAATTTTAAAAAAAGTAGTAATTTTAAAGTAATATTTTATTTTTTATTATTATTAGCTTATTTTTTAAAATTTAACTTTAAAATAATTTGTTGAAAAACAGCTAATTATATTTATAATATCTAAAATTATAAATATAACTTTTTATTTGTTATAAAAATTTTATTTTAAAGATTTTGTATTTTTACTACTTTATAAAATTATAGCTATATTACTATATTATAAAATTAATTAAATTGTATTAGTAAAATAAGTTAAGTTAAAAAATCAGACAAAATAAATAAATATAAATATAAATTCTTTTAGTATAATTAAAATAGATAGCTTTATTATTTTTTAATAAAGTTTATAATTTATGTACTTAATAATTTATCAAAATTATCATATAAATAATATAAAAGAAAAAAGTAAATTAATATTTTTAATAAAAATACTATTATTATTACTATTTAATAAATAAATAAAACACTTTTTAAAGATATTTAAAAGTTATTTAACTAAAAAATTTTGCTTTAAATACTACTATAATATTATAAAAGGATAATAAAAAGTAGTTTAATTTTATAATTGACTTATATTTATATAATTAAGGTTTTTGTAAAGAATATTATTTTATGTAATTTTAAATATAATATAAATTTAAAACTTATCTTTTTATTTATTAGTATATTAATAAATTAATATTTTTTATTTATCCATTATTTTAATTTTTTTATTAGCATATTTACCAATATCTTAAATTATTTAATTATAAAGTATTCCTATTTCTACATTATTTTCAACACTAAAATATGCAACTTTAAGTTTTATTTGAATAACTTTAAAGCTATTAAAACTAATATATATAAATAGTAGTAATTTAAACTACTTAAGCTTCTTTATTTAAAACTTCTAAAGTATCAATTTTTGACTCTAAAACTCCCTTTTTAAAATTAATTTAATAATATTTTTTACTACTGCCTTGTTAAACTAAGTTACTATAATTTTTTATAACTCTGTGCAAAATTCTGTATATATTTTAAAGCAAACTAAGTTTATAAAGGAAATACCCAAACTTATAAATCCATAACTATTCCTGGGGGCAAAGAAAATATACATAATATAAAGACATAGTTCCTCATTGTTAATAATGGTACTAATATTATGTACTAGCTTTACCTTTTCCCTTTTCATTTTACGTTTATTTTCTCTAACAATTTTTGCTATTTGCTATTTAGAATGCAAAAAGGATTCTCTTCTGATTAAAATTTAATTTCAGTTTTTAATTTTTAAATATTTATTCAAAAACTATAGACTATCTATTTTAATAACTTCAATAAAATGAGTAGTTTATTTAAACATAGTTCCGATGTTGTAGAAGGGGTATTTATTGCATTCTCGGAAAACAATAGAATGGAGATGGAACGACTTCTACCTGCCCTTTCCACCTTATATTCCAATTTTGTTAAGAAAGGGAAACTAGACATCGACACGTTTTTAGATGATATTTTTACTAGAGCGAATGTTCAAGATGAAAAGAGCATCGATTTAGATACATTTAAAGATATTGTTAATGTAGCAGATGTAAGTTAATTATTTAATTATATTTCAAACTAAATTCTGGTGGTTTAGGAGTTTTTTGATGAAATTCAAGGCTACATAGACCTATTTAATATATTTGATACTGGTAAGAAGGGCTATATAGATTTCAACGATTTGAAAGCAGCTAGAGAAGTAATAAGCAGATCACAAAATTCTAATGATGAGATTAAAGATGAAGAACTTTTAGATATGCTTCTAGTTGGCACTAATTTTGAAATTTTGGATAAGAGCAATAGGAAAGAAAATTTAATCCAAGTTTTTGAAACTTCGGATAGCAGCAAGGAAACGAAATATAATCAAAGGATAACTTTAAAAATGTTTTGTAGGCTACTAGATAATATTGAACATAACGTTTTATAATTTTTAACCTACTACTCTCTTCTGAAATAAATAACCTATTATATACCCATTTTATTTCTAAGTATTATTATTTTGAAATTAAACAAAGTATACTGATAAGATTGCAAATAATAAACGAGTGTTCCAAATCTTCGTTTCATCATACATGACTAGAGCAACTTTAAAATTAAGCTTCAAAGTTTTTCAATGATAAAACAGATTAAAATAAAGTTTATTCATTCTATTGAAAAGTAAGTTCTTTTTCATGGTGGTTTATGATCTTTGCCAAAGCCTTAAGTACTGTTGGAATTTATATTTAGGGCTCAATTAAATTACATAACTATTTTATTTCAATTTAGCTTCGGTAAATAAGACATGCTTGTTTACTACAAAAAGTTGATAAGTTAAAGTGCAATTAAATAAACATTTACCTTTAGGATCGTATTTCATAAAGTTTAATTTAGGTGAAGTACGTGGTCTTGTTCTTACGTAGAAGAAGCCAGTCTGTGCAGTGCTTAATAATTTCACAAGGATAGTTCTATGTAGGGTTTTAAGTCAGTAAGATCAAGATTTCACGTTGTAAAAAATTTACCTAGCTTTAGCCTTTTTAGCCATTTTTTATAATTTTGAAAACTGAGTTAGACTTACAGTTCAATTCGAAATTCAATATTTTTTCAAAACTTTAGGCTGTATAACAATTGGTTAAAAATTTTCAGAAATCTAAAGATTTTGGTAAAACTAAAAGGTAGATACTTAAGAAATACCTTGAGATAATTATTTTTATGGTTAAGAGAGATATAAGTATAAAATTATACAACAGAACTATATTTAAAGTTAATATAAAAGTTATATAATTAATAAATACAAAAAATACTCTGTCAAAAAATAGATTTAACTATAAAAATAAAATGAAAAAGTTTAATGTCAAAAAGTTAGTTTATAAATGAGAAAAGTCCCAACACAACGGGGTTTGCCAGGGTTATTAAAATTTTCTTTGTATGCTGTTACGTTAAAAAAACAGCTCTTAAGTAGAGTATACAGGGGGTAATTCATCCAAAGCAGATTCTGTAATCAAGCCGTAATAACAGGTGTTAGCCATATTCCATTTGAAAGGTTGTTGTCCTAAATTTATTACTAATTGACAAGGGTTGTTAGCGTAAAAAGTCGGGTAGAAACCAGGATTTGAAGCAGAAGGTAGATATGCGTTAGCTTCCATCTTCAAGCCGTTTATATAAAAGTTGACCTCAACTGCAGTTGAAGGATTAGTTTGATCGATAGTTTGGTTGATAAAACACCCTATTATATCGCCATTTTTAATTTGTACTGGTTTGGAGTTTGGTATTAGATGTTGGTTATGTACTATAGAACCCGATTTTGTATCGAAAAAAACCCCATCTTTTATCTGTTCTATTTTAAAAAAATGTTAAAACTACAATTTTTCAATAATATTACCTGGATAATCATTAAATTTTGATTTAGGTGCTATACCTAAATAGATACTAGCATCATCTAAGCTCAAAATCTCAATTTCAAAGTAATGGTATGGTTTTATAGTCGGCAAACAGTTATTGGTATGTAACAAACATGCTGAAAAAAAATGGAATGTATTGCTGTTGCTACTAACTTTTTCTACTGTATCTAAAGTTAACGGGATGAACCAATCTTGGGTTCTATTGGAAAGTATTATTTCAACAGGCTGAGATAACTCGTTGGATGTCGCTGCCAACAAAGCTTGGTGGCGTTTTTTACGTATATCGTTTACAACCCCCAACATCACTATCACAAAAAACAGTACGATTACAGCTATTCCTAAATCGTATAACATACTACCCATACTTAAATCGGAACCCATACTTTAACTTTTCTTATTTAATTTTAAGATTAGTTGTTTCTAAATTCTGGCTTCTATTTCAAAAAATAATATTCCCGTATGATGTCACTATTTTCTTTTTAGTTGTGATTAGAGAACAGTTCAAGATGCATTACTAAGGTTTTGGTTTAAGGTACTTTGTTTATTTACTGAAAAGAAATTGCGCAGGTATTTCATCCAGTTATTTATAGATGTCTTATTGTATTTGAAAGCCAAACATATGCTACTTGAATCTAAAATTCTTGATTTTGAATGTTCCCAATGTCTATAATATTATTTGATAA
Organism: Capillidium rhysosporum; assembly: GCA_037055185.1. Lineage (NCBI taxonomy): Eukaryota > Fungi > Entomophthoromycota > Entomophthoromycetes > Entomophthorales > Capillidiaceae > Capillidium > Capillidium rhysosporum. The sequence goes on along the minus strand of JAWQFY010000358.1, from coordinate 7,059 downwards.
GCGAAAAATGGTAAATTAACATATAGGAAAAACAGTTGTAGAGTTTAATAATTTACTTTTTTAGTTTACGAAACCTAATATACCACTGAGAGAATCGGTACTGCTTTTCGAGGATAATGAAAGATTATTCTTAGCTAGAAAAAAGCTGTTGGATAGTAAAATTTTGAATTTGAAAGTAAACTATATACAAACTTAGGAAATCCCTACCGTGGTGTTTCTTAATTGCTTATATCTACTTTATATAAATTATTATTTTTATTAATTTTTTGAAGTTCATTATAAATTTTACTCATAACTTTTTTATTTTCCATACATAGAAAGTATTTCCGTGCTTTGAGAGGCATAGTTTAATTAGGAGGTGTGTGCTACAAAAATGTATAATAATAGTGCTCAATTTAGAGATTCAAGTTTATTCTAGTATTAAGTTATAAACCTGTTGGATAGATAGGGTTTGCTAAATTTAAAATATTGTTATTAATTAATAAACGTTTAATTAAAAATAGAATTTATACAAAACTGTTTTAAAATGTAAATATATTACTAAGGTCACGAAAACTTAAGATCCTTTATATATTTATATTTTAAATAAAGAACCTTAAAGATAAAGTAGTATGTATTTATAAATTGTTATAAAACTTTTAAATCTAGAAAAATAAAATTAATTAGAAAGTATATTCAAAATACTATATAAGAAAAAACTAAAATAAATAAGTTGCTTTAGCAAACTAAGTTAAATATCTTAACAATTTCAAGAATTTTCTATTAGTATAAAAATAATATCTATAGTAATTTAGTTTAAGACAGAAATTTTTGAAAAGTTTTAAATTTATTTTTATAAAGCTAAAACTAAAGCTAATAAAGCTATGAACTAGATCTTAAATTATATTTATTAAAAAATATCTAAAAAGCTAATAAAAAGTTAATAAAAAACTTAATAAATACTAATAATAGTAAAAATAAAATTTTAAAACTAAATTTTAATTTAATTTTTTTTTCTAAAAGTGCTTTAAATTAGCTAAGTATATTTAGTATAAAATTTATATTAACTAGCTTACTTTATTATTAAAATAATATTTTTTATATCTACTACTATTTATTAATATTCATATTAATTATTAAACTATAAATTTAGTTAAAAAAGCTATTAATATACTATTTAATATTTTTTTATTTTAAATAAACTTTTTTAAATTATTTTTAGTATATTTTAATAAATTTATTTTAAGTTTGTTTAAAAAATCTATTTAAAAAATTATTAACCTATTTTAATATATAGCTATATATTTTAAAAAGTAGCTAATATTTATAAATATAAGCTTAAATATATATATTTTTAATTATAAATAAAAAAATATCAAAATATAAACATATTTTTTTTAAATTTTTAAAAATAAAATATTCTTTAAATAAAAATTATATATATATATATATATATTATTTAACTATTAAAAAATTTAATATATATTAATATATATATATATTAGCTAAGAATATAATTTAATAAATAATATATAAGCTATTTATTTAAAAAAAGTATTATTATTATTTAATTTCAATTATAAATAAATTATATTACTACTTTATAATAAAAAGATAAAATTTTTTATTTATTTATTTTTATAATATATTATAACTTTTTAAGCTAAAATTCAAAAAAACTAGATTTATCTAATATTTAAACTTTTAAAATATCATTTTTTTTATAAAATAAATAATATTTATTATAATAATTTATATATATAAGATTATATTAATTTTGATATATATAATTTTTAAAAATGTATAATACTTTTGAAAATAATATATATTACTTTATACTATATATACTCTTTAAAAACTTTAATTTTTAACAATTTTTAGTAAAAGTTATAAGTTATAATTTTTTAATATATAAAAAGCTATATATATATATATTTAATAAAATTAAATAATTATTTTAATTACTGATTAATAATAAATAATTTAAGTTATTTTAATATAATTTTAAATATAAGTAAATATATATTATTTAAACTTAGTAATAAAATTTATAATTTAATACTATATATATTTCTTTTTATTTAGCTATTTTTTAAATTTTATATCTTAATTTATACTATTATATATATATACTTTAAAATATTAAAGCTTTTTAAATTTACTATATTTTACATTAATTTTTTAGCAGCTTTATTTTTATATTTTTGTAATATCTAACCTAACAAATTTTAAATATTTTTTAGTTATTTTAAATTACTATACTAATTTTTAAACTTATTTTTATTACATAATATATTAAGTTTTATAAATTTTATAATATAGCTTTATTATAAAAATTAATACTAAAAACTTTATTAATATAAAAATAAAACTTTTTAAAATTATTTAAAAATAAAAAATAGTTATATGTAGGTAATTAAAATTAAAAAGTAAAAAAATAAAAAAATATTTTAATAAAAGTAACTAATATATAATTATAAAGTTTAAAGTATTTTAGATATAAAAATTAAAATTAAAAACAAATAAATATATAAATTTAACAAATACTTCCTTAAAAATTACTAAAATACAAATTAGATCCATCTTATTTAGATTCCAGTTGAAAAATGATTATCAAAATACCTTATTAACTTATTGAATAAGTAGGTTATATGGAAAGATTAACCAGCTGTTAAATAGTTGATGTAGTGTTAACTAAATAACCATTTAGAGTTGCTATTTAAAGACTTACAATTAAAGTTAATTGTTGTCATATTTTTGTGGTAACAAGTATAAAGGTAGATAATAGTATAACTATTTGATTTATAATTAACAGGAAATTAAAAACTAAGCAATGAAAATCTGTTTTTCTCAATTTAATACAGTAAATAATAACATAAACTGAATTAACTCTTTTACTATCTTATTGAACTAAAGGCTGAGAAATTTTATTTTAAAATTATATCTAAAAGTTTTCAGTATTATGAAATAGGATGAATGTCAAAAAAGTAAGTAGTAACAAGACCGTTGTTAATATAAATTTTCTCTAGTATAATAAGTGGGCTATAAATTTATACAGAGTGGCTAATGAGTAGTCTAACTGGATATATAATTTAATTAAATTGATATACTATTTAATATAATTTAAAAAATCTATATACCTTAGATTTGATGTAGTTATCTGTATCAATCAAGCTAGTCTTAAGTCGGTTTCATATTTGATCTTATTCAAAATATTTTCTTTATTTTATAATTAAACAATTGCATAGTAAGATTGTAATTTAAATACATTGAAATTGATTTTGTCATCGGTTGTATTATATAACCCGTTGTTTAAATTGAATCTGCTAATATTGACTCTCTTTTCAAACCGTATAGTTTTTTTGCTTTAGGTTATTAAATCAATTGATGGCAACTGTAAACTCAGCTTTAAGGAATCATTCAAATTAAAATAAATCAAAGCATCTGTTTTCAAAATAAAGAATATAATTTGTAATAATCTTACTAGTTCGCTTTATTCAACTAAGTTGCTAAAAGCTGAATGTCTGAAAGAATTTAAATAAAATTCATAGATACTGAAAGAAAAGCGAATTATCTTAATTAATTAAACCTTCAACTATCGATTATACGCTACTTACATTATTTCTTATATAAATTGTACGATTCTATCTATATTTCAAGGGTGAAATTAGAGGTTCATGATATTGAATAAAATTTCTACTTTTAAATTAGGACATTTCCTATTAGATTGTTAAACAACTAAAGCTAAATGAAACAGTAATTGATATATTAATTTTATTTTCCATCTTATAATTATATTAATTTTTAGAATCTAAATCTTTATCACTCAAATTTAAATTAGAAAGTCAATGTATATAAATTTTGATAAGTTTGATTAAAGTTTTAAATCCTATAGATGGATTGGGCCTTTATGTGAAAGCCAAGCCTTCATTTTCTATAAATTAACCACATCTAAGTTTACTATCTTTGGGTGGGTACCTTAAAACTAATTGAAATCTACAACTACTGTTGGTTATAAGAGTTACTTTCAACTTCATAGTGTGAAAGGTTTTTCTGATTTAAAGGTTGATTATTTTAGTTGAATCATTTAAATCATACTTTTGGATCTGTTATCTTTGAATAAAATCAATTCAAATTTTTTTCGGCTTCTTTCAAATCGGTGAATTGTTAGAATTCTATTGCTCCTCCTTTTTGCCAAGATTTATTTAAAATATAAATTATTCCCTCAAAAACTAACCAACTAAATGGTATAATTCCTTTATTTAACCGAACTATTCATTAGAAGAACAACTTTAAAATATTTTCGGGATTTAACTAATTTATGGGAAAAATCGAGAGGGAAAATAAAAGAAATTTAGATAAGGAATACATTACAAAAATTACTTTTGGTACAATTACTACCTAAAAATAAGTTTAATTTTAGTTTTAGGACTTTTTGATTTAATCCATTAACCCGAAAGTTTACTTTACAACCTTCACTTAATATTTCCAACAAAATATCTTAGAGATGTCGATACAATTTGGTGATTTTAATGAGATTTGTAACATAGTATCATTACCCTTATGTCCACTGTTAACTTTGAAAAGTCAAATTGGACCTACATGCTATGCTAGATCGGTAGATTTTACCAACTGGGTACTTTTTGAGCCAGGTAGCGAATATTTATTCAATCTATTAAATATATTTTTTTAATAGCTAGTTTGGCCATGTATATAATAAGCTTAATAATGACTGTATTCATGGTGGTTCATATAAGAACGAAATATACAGCGATTGGTATGTTTTTACATTTTTAGATGGCTTACCTTAAATATTTTTAGGTCGTAAAGAATTCTTATTATTCTTTTACATATATATGTTGGAATTAGTATTTAATTTCTTGGTCACTTCTGGGATTTTTAAGACAGGGTCTGAGGTTTATCTAGTAATTTTATTTTTTTAGATATTTTAATTTATATTTTATAAAGTACTTGGCAGCAGTCCATACTGCTTTAGTTACTTCGACATTATTCTGCTTGTTAGCTAATGGCTTTGTTGGGTTCCAATTTGTAGAAGATGGAAGCTTTTTCTCTGTTTGGGTAATTACTTAGCACGTTTGTACTTTTTCTTATAAAAATTAGTCCGTTAGATTGATCTCTTTCATAAGCTTAGCGTTATCGTTTTTAATAGCGTTTGGTACGTTTAAAAATGGTTTACTCAGCAAGTCAACACCTGTTGTTTTATGGATTTTGTTATATATAATCCACACATTTGCCGTCTTCATTTATTCCGTTATGCAAATTATATTGGTTATAAGAACCGCTGATGATTACTGGCCAATAGGTATTTTATTAGCATTTTCAGCTGTCTAACAACTCAATTTAGGAAACATTGTACTAGGATTAGCTTTTATTGTAGTAGGACAAGTATTATCCAACGTACTTTCCTCGACAATATGTGAAGCATTGTCACATTACGTAGATGGTCTTTTCTTTTCCGATTTGTGCACGTTACTAGCAGTTATGATGATTTACAAATATTGGGATTCAATGTCTAATGACGATTTAGAATTTACCGTGAATGTAACGAATAATTGGGAAGTAAAAGATATGGTACACGAAGATACTCCTTATATAGAACCTAATCCATACTCTTCTCCTACTTACGGTAGATCCTCACACTACGATCGTATTTCCAAAAACTACTAGTTACTAAGCTTTTTTGCTATATTCATATTGATTTTAATGTGAAGGTTTTATGAAATTCTTTTCATTATTTAATAAACTTATTTTAATTTCATTTTGCTATAAAAATTGCCTATAAGCTATCTATATTTTTTAAATAATTACAGAAGTATTTACTGGGTTCTGTAGAATTTTGATGAAATTCAAAATAAAGTTCTTAAAACAGTAATTAAGAATTTAATTACCTTTTGTAATTTAAAGGTGTAAATATAGAATGCAGCTATTTTTATCATTCCTAAAATATTCAAATTTTAAAATTTTGGTTTTCAAAAAACTATAGTTTTAGTTTAAATTTTTAGTTTTTGCTAAGTTTAATAGTAGTAAAATGATAAATAAGAAAGTATATATCATTTTAACTTATAATAAGTCTTTTATTAATTAATTAATTGCTAAAATATTACTTTGAAATTGTAACAAATAATTACATTTTCTAAATTCAATTGTAATTAATGGGTTAAATTATAATTTAAAATTGAAGATTTAAATAATTTTATTAATAAAGATTATTTTTAATTTAAAATTTATTATTTAATATTATTTTTTTAGCATAATAAAAAATACTATAACTAGTAAAATGATATAAATACTCAATTTACTATTACTAGATTCTTTACTTTAATCATTATTTATAGTAAATATTTTATTTTTTATAAACTACTTTATTATTTTACTTTATAGCTATATTTAATATTTATTAGATAAATATAAAAATAATAATGTTTTTAAATTATTTTATTTTATTTTATACTTTATTTATTAAAATTTATACTAAAATATATATTATTTATTATTACTTTTATATATATATATATATATATATATAATATTACTAGTAAACTTAAGTTAAAAGTTTTTTTATTTAGTTTAATATTTAGCTTTTTTATAAAATATTAATATTTATCTACTTATAAAAGTAGCTAATTATTATTTTAAAAAAGTCTAATAATTAAAGCAGCTAAAAATAAAATAAAATAAAATATATTTTATAGTAGCAGTTTTACATTTATACAAATGTAAAACCCTTTTTCTATTACATTTTATAAAATAAAAATAAAGAAACAGAATTTCAAAAAATTATTATTATAGTTTTACTATAATAATATAAGTATTATATTAAATTTTAGTATTAATTAAGTCTAAATTAATTGTAATATAGTAAAAAATAAACTGACTAAAAAAGGATTTTATATTTGCATAAATAGAATTAATATTTTTTAGTTTATTTTTAAATAAAAAATATATAAATATAAATTTTCAAAATAAATACTTTAAATTATAAATGTATATAAAATATTTAAATTTTAAGAATTTTATATAAAGTTAAAAGCTAAACTTTTGATTTATAACTTATTCCAA
>JAWQFY010000357.1:0-35165 GCA_037055185.1 Capillidium rhysosporum | reverse complement strand
TTAAAGCTTTGCTTAATATTTTAGATATAACTTTATTCAATAAATAACTTACTATTAATTTTCTTTTATTAGCTTTATTAATTTCATATTAGAGTTCTTTACCAAGATATTAGAACTCTCTCCTAAAATTATAGATTATTTATTTTATCTCCTATTTCTATTCTATATAAACTACTCTGTTCATCCACTATATAAACAGTTAGGCCTAGATTTAGTCAATTATGTAGATATTCATTATGTTTAGACTAAGTTTTTCTACTAGTGGAATCAACTACTATTGCTACCCCTTACTTAGTGTCACAAAAACTTTTAATATATTTTATTTTTTTACTAACTTATTTATAAATAACTAAGCTTTATTATTTTTTAATTTTTTAATATATATTATTTTAATAACTTTAATATATAATAATATAATTTTCTAGCTTATTATTTTTTAAATATTTATAATACTTATAAAATCTTTTTAAAAGTTATATTTATAATAATTTACTTTATTATTTTAAATATAATTTAATTTATATAATTATTATTAGTACTTTTATATAATCACTTTAATTTTATAAAATATTTACTAAATTTTTTATTTTTATTACTTTTTATATTTTATAACTAATATATTATACTTTTAAACTTATTATAATTTATTAAATTAAAATATAGTTTAACTATTATAATATAAAAAAAATTTAATATAATTAAGTTTTTTAATATATATAGTATTAAAATATTATAATAAATAATATTGCTATATTTATAATAAATATTAAAAATGAAATTTAAAAAGTAATTTACTTTTAAATTTTAAATAAAAATCTAAAATAATGCTATAATATTACAAGCTTTATTACTTAGCTTATCTAACTAAGTCTTACTAATATTCACTTTTTTTAAAAACCTTTATATATATATATATATTAAGATAACAAATGTTAATCTTATTTTACTAAGTACTACTTAGCATAAAACTAATTTATAATCATACTTTTACTAAACATTACTTAGTATAATGATTTATAATTAGAAATAAAACTTAGTATAGCTTAGTTATGCTTAGCAGTTAATGAAAAAGTATATAAAAAGGACTAAAAAGCAAAGTTAAAAGCTTTACTTAATATTTTAATTATAACTTACTATTAATTTAATTTTACTAGCTTTATTAATTTTATATTAAAGTTTTTTACTAAGATATTAGAACTTTTTTCTAAAATTATAAATTATTTATCTTATCTTTTATTTTTATTCTATATAAACTATTCTATTTATTTAATATATAAATAGATAAGTTAAAATTTAGTTAACTATATAGATATTTATTATACTTAGACTAAGTTTCTCTACTAGTAGAATTAATTACTATTACTATCTCTAATTTAGCATTATAAATACTTTTTTTAAAAAAATATAGTATAATTTTTAAATTTTATAATAGCTATATATTTTTAAAAAACTGTAATACTAATATAAAGCTAATTTAATTAATATAAAAATTATTTTTTTAAAGTTTTAATTTACTAAAAATTATTAGTTTAGAGTAAATAACTAAATATTTATAAACTATATAATAATTAATATATAAAAAAGCTAATAGTAACTTATTATTAATTAAAATAATAATACTAAAAAATATATAATAGTTATTAATAATTAAACTAATATTTATATATATATATTTAGTTATTTTTAAATAATTTTTTTTTCTAATATTATTATAAAAATATTATTAAATTAATAAAGTAAATTATAAATAATATAATAGTAATATAAATTTAAAATATAAAAAAATAATTAATAAGAAAATTTATTAATATTTACTAAAACTATTTAGTTTAGTAAAAATTAAAAAGTAATTATTTTATAAATACTTTATAGCTATTATAATATTTTAACTTAATATATATTTTTAATAAAATAAATACCTTTTAAAAATAAAAAATAAAATAAGCTATATAAGTTATAAAATATAGTTTTAGATTTTTAAGTATTACTAACATAATAATAAAAAAGTTAATATAAAAGCTTTATTTTTAAATTAAAAGTATATTTATTAAAAAAAGAAAAATATATAAATATACTACTTTATAATATATAAGTAATTTAAATGCTATTTTTTTAATTTTTATAACTATAATATTAAAATAAAAATAAGTTTAATAAGTATAAAAATTTATATTTAGTATATATAAAGATGGTTTTAATATTAATATTTTTATAATATTATTATTAAAATATAGTTTTATTTTAATAATAATATTAAAAAAATGTTTAAAAAATAGTTATAAAAATTATATTAAATATACTCAACTTTTTAAAATAGTACTTTATAAAAATAAAATATTTATATAACTTTATTAATATTTTAAGTTATATTAGTTAAATTTTAAATTACATGTTTAGTATTTAAAAGTAAACTTTATCTTATTTAAATTTTGAATTATAAATAACTTTCAGTATAATATATTAAATATTAAGCACTTTATAAAAAAAATTAAACTTGATGTAAATAGTATATATTTAAAATTTTAAAAAATAGCCAATTATTTATTTATAACTATTTTTATTACTAAGGTTTAAGCTATTATACACCTTTTTTATACTTACTGTATTGTATAATAAACTAAAATATTAAAATATTAACTATCCAAAATATTTTAAAATTATAAGTCCTTGTAGCTTTAAGATATCATTTAAGTTACTTAATACTATCAAGCTTAATAAAACTATTAGTTTTAAGCTTATAAAAACAAAAATGAGTATTATTAGAGTTTCTAACTTATAAAAATTAGTCATAGTTAATATTTTTATTAAATTTGGTACTTAATACAAGAAATGGGCTTAATTATACAATAATTGAATTTTAGTCCTCATTAACCATTATAGTACTACTGAACCATTGAAATAACTCTACTTTTAAAATGACAAAAATTCAAAATTAATATATTTGCCTACTTTTAAACTATTTAAATCGAATTATCCAACTACATTTGGAGTATTAATTTAACTAATTAATTTGTTGGCAATTCAGTTAAATGCTGAAATTATAAAATTATAAAAATGGACCTTTATATTTCCAAATATGTATGCTAATACCATAGAAATATTTGAAAGCATACACCGTTTTAAAAGTAACTATTAGAATATTAATTTTATTGTACTTAGGACGTCACTTAAAATTTTAAATTACAATAATCAATGGTTTCAAAGCTGAAATTCGTATCTTTAAATGGGAAAAAACAATTGACTTCTGTTTTTTAAGTAAATCCTTTTTAGTAAGATTTTGGAGGTTCAGCTTTATAAACTTTGTTTTTTTAACTTTTTAAATTAAAAAGTAAAAACTTTTGAAATAAAGCTCCTTTCATCGAAAGTAATTGTAAAAGTTATAAGGCTCTAAAGCTACCAATTTGCAGTTACATTAAACTGATCGATTTTAAATTGCTGATCTGTTTTTACTTAAAATTTTTCTGCAACTATTTCAAGCGGGTTTTATTAACAAAATTAGAAAGTTCGATTATCTTTTCCCATTTCCACACAAATTGGGGTTGGGAGTTCTTTTATAATTTTCTATTCCTCTTGGATAAATGTAATCTTAAACCCAAAAAATAGCCGAATCATTTCTAACTTTATTAGAAGGTGCCACTATAAACTATTCGTTAATAAACATCAAGTTTTAAATTTACAAAATCAGTTTTCGATGTCTTCAAATCAATCCAGTAGTAGAAATAGCGAAGATTCCATGACTAAAGATGATAGCCACACCGGTGAGTTTGTAGCTAACGAAGATAAATCGACTTTCTACTCTTTTATAAAACAAGTAGCCTCATTTTCCGGAGATCTTTCACAGTTAACTTGTCCCGGTTTTCTCTTATGTGGTGCATCGATCATTGAATACTGGTACTTTTATTTTTATTTAAAATACTTAAAGATAAAAGTGCTCATTATGGAGATCATCCAACCTTGTTCAAAGAAATAGCTACAGCTACCAACTCATTAGGTATTTTTAAAATTTATGCTTCACTAATGTGTATAATTAGAGCGTACTTCCGCTGTTACTAAATGGTTTATTTCTACTCTTTATGGTTCGTTTCGATCTAGGTGTAAAGACAACTTCGAAAAAAAACCATATAATCCGGTACTTGGAGAACGTTTTGAATGTGCAATCGAAGATTGTAATAAAGACTTGATGAATGTTAAATGTGAGCAAGGTAATTTTTTTAGGTTTTCTCCGTTTCATTTTTGTAGTCTCTCATCACCCACCCGTATCTGCCTTCTATATCGAAAGTCCCGAGCATGGTGTATACGCAAACGGACACTGTAATTTTTTTTACAACATTTAATATTTACTTGCTTTTAGGTGGGCAGAAATCCAAATTTAAAGGGACAACGATCAGAGTAAACCAAAAAATATAGATAAATTTTAATAATTTTAAGGTAGATCAAATTGGTCATATAACAGTTAAATTAGTAAACTCGGACGATACCTTTATAGTCACTTTGCCATCCATGCATATTCGTTCATTGATTACTGGAAGGCCTTTCTTAGATCTATACGGCGAATCTTACGTCTATTCTAGTTCAGGTCATGTCACCACCATTATCTATAACCAAAAACCTTGGTTTGGTGGTGACTATTTTTTCATCGAAGGCCATATCAAAGATTCTTCTGGATCAGTACTTAAAACCATTTCCGGGAAATGGACCGAAGAGTTTAAAATAACTGATAAAGCTACCGGAGTTGTTCAAGCCTTTAACCCTGAAATCACTCCTATGGCTAAAAGAATACACAAACCACTTGAAGAACAGGATCCCCTCAACTCCCGAAAACTTTGGCGCGAGGTTACTGAAGCTATTGAAACTCAAGATTTTGGCTTAGCAACTCAGAAAAAATCTCAAATCGAGGAGGCTCAAAGACAATTGCGTAAAGAACGTGAAGCCAACAACGAGAAATGGGAGCCCTTACTTTACAGCTATATTGAACGGGAGCCAGAATGGGATGTTATTGAGAAGGCTATAAAAGGTACAATCAAGCAGGCGGATGTAGGCTCTTGGGTATACAAACAACCTTTAAAGAAATAATTAGATCTGACTTTATTTCGCAGCTTCTATTCATTTCTTTATACTTTTTTTGTTAATCTAGACTTAAATACTTTGAAACTAAAATAAGTTGACTAAAGTAGTTTTAAAATTTTTTGTAAGTTAAAATTTTAAAATTTGCATTGATATTTTGATGCATTTTTTACTTGGAGAAAGTGAATAAGTTTAGCAGGGAAGTTAAAATATAAATTAAAAAACAACTATTTAAAATAAATTTACTAAATAAATTGGATTCAAAAAGCTTTTAAAGATTTTTTATTAATTAAAAGTTGAGCAATCCTACAATAGGCTTAATTTATGCTTTTGGAGAGCTGCTAACCTTCAATAAATATTTTAGCTATAATAGTACTTAAACTAATTAAATAAAATAAAAAAGTAATTAATGATTATATAAAGATATTTGACTTAATTTTCACTATTTAGAAAAATTAATTTAATAGCTATTGCAAATTAGACTTTTAATTTACTATTTAAATTTATAGTTTATTTATATTTTGTTAAATAAAGGTAAATAAACAAAATTTTAAAAATAAATAAATAGCTTTAATATAATAATTTAAGTATTATATTATAAGTTAAAAATTTATAGTAAAATGTCATTGCTTATAAATAATATAATTATATTATTTATATTATTTATCTTAATAGCTTATATATATTTAATAAAATATATAATATATTATAAAATTAAACTTTTTTTTAAAGATAAGAAAATATTACTTAAAAATTTCAAACTTTTACAACTTAGTAATTTCAAATATTAAGAAAAAACTATAAATTTAAAAAAAAAAATTATTAAGTTAGCTAAAAAATTAAAGTAATATATTTAGCTTTTTAAAAATTTAAAGTAGTATATTAATGCTTTATTTTAATATATGATATTTTTTAAACCTATTTTAACTAATTATAAATATATTTATATAATAAGTAAACTAAAAGTATTTATATTTTATATATATAATAAAATTTTAATTTTTAAATAATTTTAAATAAAGTATACTAAATATTATTAGTTTTTAATATATAAAAGAGCAAAAATATAAATCTAAATATAAACTATTTTTAGCTAAATTAAGTTTTATTTTAAAGTAAATACTAAAATCTATAAGTTATAGTATTATTATAAAAAAAATAAAAATAAGCTTAGTAAAATAAGAATAAAAAGCTGTATTTAATAGTATAATATATATAATTAACTTTAATTATTTTTATATTAATATAAATCAAAGTTTATTAAAATAAAAATAATCAAAAATTAATAAAATGCTAAAATAAGCTATTATAGTTTAAAAGCTATTTTTTAAATAAATAAATATATAATATATAATATATAATATACTATTAACAAAACTAAAATATAAAATTATTAAAATATTTAAAATTAATTTATTTTTATAATAAAAAAATAAATAAAATTTAAAAACTTAATTAAATTAAATAGCTATTAAAAATATAGTTAATAAATTAAAAAATAGCAAATAATGCTATATATTTATTTATTATTTTTAATATTAACTTAGTTAAATTAGTTAGCTTAATAGTAAAAATTAATTTAAAAATATTATTTAGTTAAAATTATAGCTAAAAATTAAATAAAAATAAACAAATACTTAAATAAACTGCTAAATATTATATTACTTAATAAATTTTAATATATTAAAAAAAGCTATTTAATATAATAAATATATTTTTATTAAATATTTAGCTTAAAATCTCTTACTACTTTTTATTATTAAAGTCTTTCTATTTTTAATAATTTTATATTAATATTTTAATGGCATATTTTTAATATTAGTTAGCTAATTAAAATTTTAAAATTTAATTAATTTTTATTTGTTATTTTAAGTATAAAGTTTATTAATTTGAAAATAAAATTAAAAAAATTAAATTAAAGTGCTTGTATAAATTATTTTAGCTAGAACTAAAGTTATAATTCTATTAGGCTTTTTAATTATAATAAATAAAATTTTATTATTATTGTAGCTATATTTAATAATAAAATTTTAACTAACTTAAGCATTTATACTATTTTTGAAACTATTTATACTTTTAATTAATATTAATTTTGCCTGCTCTCCTTTCTAGTAGCACTTAGGCACTTTAACAGAAAATTGCACTTCTTTTAGCCTCTACTCATCCACCTTGATTACACAGCTAAATAGCTTTTCCTAGTACCTAATCCTCTCCCTCTACTCCTTCCCTTTTTTTATTATAATAATAAAATCCTAAACTTGGGCCAGTAGGTTTTCAAGAACTAAAAACCTTTTAACAATAAAAACTTAATTATAAATAATTTATCTAATATATTAGAGTATAGAAAATACCATAAATAAGTTTTCTATATAAATACATAAGTTTTTAAAGGCTATTAATCTTAAACTAGCAATTTCTAATAGCTTATAAATTTATTCGTACCTTTTTTTTCTATAAAAAACAATAAAATTTTAAAAAATAGTGTATTATATTTCCATTTAAGAAAATATGTATATTTTTATTGTACTTAGTAGTTGATTATTTTATTATTTGAATAATTAATTATATTCCTAACCGTGATTGTACAATAATAAAGTAATTATATAAGTGGATTTTAATTGGTATTGATGTTAAATTTATATATTTTCCAATATACGGTACTATAAATAAAGCTATCATGGCTATAATAAATCAATACAACTATTAACATTTTTCAGTTCTACTAAAATGAAAATATTTGCTAAAGATAAATTTAGCAAAAGCATGTATAAAGTTACATTATAAATCAAATACCATTAACTAAAAATTAGAAATTTAGCTCAAAAATTCCAGTACACATTTGAAGTTAATTTGAATTTATATAGTAACTGTAATTCAGTTATCACATAGCGATACTTAATCAGCCAACTAATTTATATTGAAAAGCCCATTTCCAAATTTAGTTTATAAAAGTTATCGCTGACAACTTATTTTTAACAAACTTATTTGAAAATAATGCTTAGAAATTAAAAGATGTAGATGTAAATATAGATATAGACGATAAATTTATAAAAGAAATGCAGTTGAAGTTATTATTGAATATAATGTTGTGCTTTAATTTTATTCCATTATGTATGCGGGATTTTAAAATTACAAGTAGTTCAAAATTATTTAATTATTATTTTAGATACTAAAAAGGTTAAATCTTTTTTACCTAATATTTGATGTAATTTTTCTAAGATTTTATATAAGCAGTTTGTAACCAATATTTCATTTATATATAGAAGGTGGATTTTGTAGTTACTTTTAAAAATTGGGTATAGTTTATAAATAATACATACGTTGTAGTTACGATTTAAAACAACTACAGTTTATATTAAGGATGTGGTAAAGTTATATATACATATAAAAGTTTAGCAGCATCGTTTTAAACTGATTTAATTTTTATAAGTCAACTATGGTTTCAATCACAATTTTACTACCCACCCTCCTTTTAGTGTTATGCTTCTCCCTACTGTATAAACTACTTCCCCCTAAGAATATTGCCCATTTACCTACCGTACCGGTATTCCCGTTCCTAATAGCTGCTTTAAAAGGTATGCCTAGCGACCAACGGCTTGAAACGTTTGTAGCACCGCTGTTATATAAACATAAAGTAGTTAAAGTAATTATTTAGTTTAATATATCTGATATTAATGACACCTGCTATAGTTTTGGTACGGTAGATGGTGCGTTATAATTGAAGATCCCAAACTTATTAAACAGGTGTTCAACTCTACCGATATATTCATTAAAGAGTCAGCTATAAAGAGGTTCCCTAATGGGTTGGTAAGGCTTATGTTAGGTTCGAATGTCATATTTTCATCCGGTGAGGTAGATAAATGAATATAAATATAAATACTTATTTCTATATATATGCGTATAGGAATGGAAAAGACACCGTAAAGTAATAAATCCAGCTTTCAAACAAGCTTGGGACACCTCAAAAATTATGGAAAGTTGTAAAGATATGTTGGATGCCATAGAAAGAAACGGTAGGTTTTTAGATGTGGAGCCGATGTGTAAAAAGTATCAATTAACTTATATTATTATAATATTTAATAATTTTGTAGTGTCGCATTAGATAATTTAGGTAAAGCTGTGTTTGACGTAGATTTTAAAGTAAGGAATAGTTAGTTATGGAACTGATAGATTTATTTAATTAGGCAAGCGAAGTACCAGCTGGTCCATTAGCTTCCTTATACATCAAAGCGATGGAAGGAGTAAACAACTTAGCTTATATGGTATTCCCACCCCTGGAGAAGCTACCTTTAAAATCTAGATTACAATCTTGGCTGTTTGTACGCCAGTTCCGTGCCATATTGAAAGCCGAAGTGGAACGCAAACGTAAACAGCTTAAATTTAACCTAATGGAGGGAGGGGGTGAAAATTTAGGCAGTGGGCTGTTGATGACTATGGTTAAGAACGCCGATATTTTAGATAAGGATGGTAATCCTACTTTAACTACCGATGAGATAGTGAATGACTTTTCAACTATTTTAGTTGCAGGGCACGATACTACAGCTTCTACCCTAGCGTACATCCTGTTCTGGTTAGCTACTAACCAGGTAACATTATATTAACCTTCATTATTTTATTTATATATTTTATAACGAATAGGATGTTCAACAAAAAGTAAGACAGGAGATGTTGGAAATAATAGGTAAAGATACTACTGTAATTCCTACCGAAGAACAATGTAAAAAGTTGGTTTACTTACAAGCTGTTATACACGAATCTATGCGAATGAATCCTACTGTACAGCACCTAGCTAGACAAGTTCGCGTTGATACCCAATTTAACGGTTTGTATTTGAACAAGGATCAGATCTTACTGATCGATTTGCATACTTCTATGAACAACCCAAACCGATGGATCAACCCTAACCGATTCGAGCCGTCACGATTCTTAACTAACAATAAAATTGATGGGAGTATGGAGATCGATAGAAACGCACTTAAAGAGTGGTTCCCGTTCGGTGGTATGGAGAGGTTGTGTATCGGTATCAACTTCTCATTTTTGGAACAGAAGATGGTGCTTGTAGCCATTCTGCTGCGGTATCAATTACTACTACCTAAAAATTCCATCCACCTAGATCCTAAAACTAACCAACCGAAAGTTATAACCAATTCATTTAACCTTGCTTGTCCTAAAGATTTAATTATGAAGTTTGACAGATTATCGGATTAAGCAAACTTTAAAAATTAAATTAAAATTTTTTATTCAGTTTCATATTGCCATTATTTAGCGTTTATTTTTATAAAAATATATTTTAGGCAAAATTATATTTCTCTTATACTACCGATCCTTACAACTAAATAATTGGTTGAATTAACAGTCAATGGGTATAGATACAGGTTGGCTAAAAGTTTTAAGAATAGTAGTTAAAATAAAATAAAATTAAAAAATAGATTTACCTATTCATCTACATTTATTTAGCTTATATCTAAAATATGAAGTATATGTCTTAATTTTTTATATTTTGGTTATATATTTTTTAATTTAAAAGGCTGGAAAAAAATAGAATAAAACTAAATTATGAATAGATTTGGACTATTTTGTATAACTCAAAATAGAAAATTAACTAAAGTATATAGAGTAATTAAGATAAAATTAGAATTAATATATCTAAAAATACAGTTATATATTGGTATTTATAGCTTAAGTATAGTATAAATAATCATAATAATGTATTTAGAATTTACAGGCTAATTTTAGCAAACTAATATACTTATACAAAGTTCTTGCTTAAATAAATATAAATAAATTAAAAATTATATATGTTGAAATATCTCAGCTATCTAATGTGCCTTGCAGTAAAATTTATAACATTGTAACTAAAATGTAAAGCTATTATAAAAATATTAAAGAGTAAAAGGCTAATATAGCTAAGTAGTTTAAAGTATATTTTAAAAAAAAAAATTTTTTTTTCTACATTTTAAAATTTAAACTATATATTTTTAGCTATTTAAAAAGCTAAAATAAAAGCTATATAATATAAAATATAATTTTAAAAAACTAAAATAAAAAGTAATTAATTATTTTATAATATTAATTTAAATAAAATTTTAATATAAAAAAAACTATATAAAAGAAAAGATAATAATTTTAATATATCTTATTATTATTTAAGAAGTTTTTATTTTATAGGTATTAAATCTAAATTTAAAAGTAATAAATAATTTATAAGTTTTAAATGTGTTATAAAAATATAATAGTAAATAATATTAAAATTTTTGCAAATATAAATAATAAAATAATGTTAGTATTACTTAGCTATTTAATATAAATATAGTATTTAAATTTAAATTAAATAAATAAAGTTTAAGTTTTTAATTATAATAATCTTTATTAAAAAATAATATATTTTAAAATAGAATTTAAAGTTATATTATATTTGATTCATTATTTACACTATTAATTTATAACTATAATATAGTAAAAATTAAATTAATAAAAGTAATATATATTTAATATAATAAAGAATTTATTTATTTAATTTTAAAAATAAAGTTATTTATAATAACTAACTTTTATTTTTTAATATTTTTTTTACTATTATTATAACTACTTTATTTTTTATAAATAAAGAATTAGCTACTTTTAAAAGTATACTTATTAATATATAATAGATATATATATTTAAAAAATTTAATTTTTTAAATTGTAAAATACTGTATTTAATATTTATTTTATATAAATATAATTAAAATCTATATACTTTTTAGCTATTATTTATAATTTTTAAAGTATATTATTATAATAAAATTATTACTATATGCTAAAATTTTAATAAAATACTAATATATTATTAATATAATTATATACTAAAATAATAAATTTTTTTATCATATAATTATAAAAAAAGTAAGCTAAAAATTATAAAAATTTATAATTATTAATTATAAATATAGATATATATTAAAAAATAATTATATAGTTAAAAATTATATTAAAGCTATTTTAAATTTTATTTTAAGTATTAAATATTTAAATTTTACTTTAAGCTATATTTAAAAAATATAAAAATATAAAATATATATAAAAGCTTTTAAATTAAATAGTATATATATAAGTATATAGTTATTTTAAAGCTATATTTTAAATATTATTTTAAAATTTAAAAGATTTAAAATATTAGTTTAATTTAATTTAATTTATTTAGTAAAGTAAGTTTAGTTTAAATACTATTTTAAATATATAAAACTACTTTTTTTATAAAATTAAATAATATAAAAAAAGTATAGTTATACTCTTATTTCTTTTTAGCTATATTAAAAAAAATTAAATAAATTCTAAGCTAAGTAAAATATTAAAGTAAAATTTTTAAATTATAGTATATTAATAAAATCTAAAATTTTTATTATAAAATTTTAAAGTATATAATAGTTTAGTATATTTATCTAGCTTTTACTAAATTAAATTTTAAATATTTTAATTAGATTAAAATTAAGTAAGTAAAATAGCTACTTAAAAATAGTTTTTTTTAAAGTATATAATAATAAATATAGCTTTATAAAGTAAAGTTTTATTATATATTAAAATAAAGTATAATTAATTAAAGGTTTTATTTTTTTAATTAAGATAATATACTATTTACTTATTATTTTGATATAGCTATTAATAATAACTTAATAATTTATTTAAACTAGCTTTAACTTATTAACTATATTTAATATACTATATATAATAATTTAAATTTTTTTAAAATAATTATAATTATTATAAATGTTATAATTTTATACTTAAATTTATTTTATAAGCTTTTTTAAAAGTATAATAATTATATATACTTAATTATATATACTTAATTATATTTAAAAAGCTAAGTTATTTTATAAAATAAATTTTAATTTAACTTACAATTTAAGTTTATATTTATATTTTAATATGCAAATCTACTTTATAAAAAAATTTTTTTTAGTATAATTATAATTATATTTTAGTTATATAATAAATTTTTAAGCTTAGTTTTACTAAAATTAAAAAAGTATAGCTATAATTATAACTTTGTAACTATTTTATAAAATTATATATATAATTATATTAAAATATATAATAATAAAAAAACTAATTTTTAATAAAAAGACTTTTAACTACTTTATAAATTTTATTTTTTAATATTAAGTTTTTAATTAAGCTTTTTTTTAATATTAGTATTTAATATATTATTATTATATAGCTTTATTAGTTTAAATTATAATATTTATTTTTTAGTTATATACTAAACATTTTTTAAATATTATAATTATAAAATTTAAAACTTTTAAACTTATATTTAAGAATTTTATTATAGTATATATATATATAATTATTTTAATATATAAATATATCTTACTTTTTTTCTAGTTTTTAAATTTATAATTAATATTATTAGCTAAAATTTTAATTTAAGGTATAATATTATAACTATAAAAATAAATAAAAAATTAGTAAAGTTTTAATTTTAATAATTTAATAAAAAAATTTAAATAATAAGGTTAGCTAAAAAGTTTAAAATATAAATAGTAAAAGTTATTTGTTTTAATAAAATAAAAAATAAAATAAATTTTAAAATATTAATATAAGTCCAGTTTTAAAAAAAAAGTAGTATTAGTATAAGCTTTATTATATAAAAGCTAAATATATTAAATATAGTTTTATAAATTATTAGTAGTTTTTTATTATTTTATAAAGAAGTTAAAATATAATTTTTATAAAATTTTATTTAGTATTTTTAAAATTTTACTTTAAAAATAAAAGTTTAATTTTTTTAAAATATTTTTTAAATATAGTCTTAAAAGTTAACTTTAAAGCTTTTAAATTAATATAAGTTATAATTAATTATATAGCTAATATTTATAATTATAATAATTTATTAGTTATTTAACTAGTTTTAAATTAAATAATATAATATATTTTCATATCAAAAATAAAATATATACTATTAGTTATTTTAATATAAAAAATTAAAATAGCAGACAATATAAAGTTAATAACTTAATAAGTATATATAAATTTTAAAATAAAAAGTAGCTACTTTTCAACTAACTTAATAAAAAATTATTTTTTAATATTAGCTAGCTATATAAAAGTATAGTATAAAGTATAAATCAACAATTTTTATAAATATTTTTAGGTTGCTATAGTAGTTTAATCTTAAACTAACTTTAAAAATAAATAAATAAATGGTATAAAAATTAATTAAGATTAAATAAATTTATAGTTAAAAGTTAAATTTCAATTTTACCCTTATTAAAATAATAAGTAAAAAACTTAGTTTATATTATTTTATTAAAATGTAT
Organism: Capillidium rhysosporum; assembly: GCA_037055185.1. Lineage (NCBI taxonomy): Eukaryota > Fungi > Entomophthoromycota > Entomophthoromycetes > Entomophthorales > Capillidiaceae > Capillidium > Capillidium rhysosporum. The sequence continues at coordinate 20,799 of JAWQFY010000357.1, read as the reverse complement.
AATTTGATTGCTTTAAAACAACTAAAAATTCACTTTATAATACAATAGCCTATAATAATTTTAATATTATTTTATCTCATAAGCCTAAAATATAGCTTTTAATTTTATATTATAATATTAAAATAGTTTTTAAGGTGAAATTATACTACCTAAAATCAAAATTTGTTTAAAAATTTAATATTACAAAAATTTACTATAGAAAAATTCAAATGTTTTTGCTATATTTACCTAATATTAAAGTTTTTTAATTAGTTATATCCTCTGATTTCGAAGACTTCTTTTTTAAGTGACATAGATTAAAAGTATGTTAATATTTAGCTACATTATTTCAGATATATACGTTTATTGTTTGGTAAAATACAATGTAAAGTTTACTACTATCCTTATGATCTATCATCAGTTATCAAACAGCTTGGGGTAAACTCTAAAAACATGCCGAAAGGCCTGAGGCTAAGTGTTATGAATAAAAGAGAGCCTTGGAGATATTAAAATTAAATCGAAAACAAATAGTATACGTTTTTAGAAATGTTTTATTTGCTAGATTTTCTTCAAGAAAATTAAAGGTTTGGATGCTTGAAAATTAAGCACGAGTTAATACTTTATTTATATCTTTAACCAGCATCAACCAGAAACCGACATCATGTCTTCGAAGAGCGCTAGTTACGATTATCTCATTAAATTGCTTTTGATAGGAGATTCAGGTTATCTTTTTTATACCTTATTTTATGCTCATTACTTATTTCTCAGGTGTTGGAAAAAGTTGTGTTTTATTGCGATTCTCAGATGATTCTTTTACACCTTCATTCATTACAACTATCGGTATTGATTTTAAAATTCGTACTATCGAATTAGATGGAAAACGTATTAAGCTTCAAATTTGGGACACTGCCGGTCAAGAACGGTTCAGAACTATTACAACAGGTAATTTTAGTTGCATTACTTCGCCTTTTATTAATTACAAATGTTTTATTTTTTTTAGCTTACTATCGTGGAGCTATGGGTATTCTTTTAGTTTATGATGTTACTGATGAGCGTTCCTACAATAGTAAGTTTTAGTTAGTTCTTTTTTAAACAAAATAGATATTAGAAATTGGATCCGTAATATTGAACAGCACGCTTCCGAAGGTGTTGATCGCATATTGATTGGAAATAAATGTGATATGACTGATAAAAAGGTTAGTTTATTTTCAAAAACCCATATTTAAATCAAATAGGTTATTACCACTGAACAAGGTCAGGCTTTAGCTGATGAATTTGGTATTCGTTTTGTTGAAACTAGTGCCAAATCTAATATTGGAGTTGAAGAGGCTTTCTTTAGCTTAGCCCGGTAATTACTTTAAATTAACATTTACTTACTTGCTTAGTGATATCAAGAAGCGTATTATTGATACTACATCGGAGCAACGCACTGCCCAACCAGCTACTAGCAATGTTAATCTACAGAATCAAACTCAGCCAAGTTACTTCAGTGGGTGCTGTTAATATGTATGCTAATTTTTCACGATTTATCCGAACTTTAACTTTATCTTACCCATCAAGATTTAATACTTTCTGAATATATCTTAATTTTTAAACAAGCCTTAAAATCAAATTTATATTTTTATTATGTTATGTGTATACTATATTCAAAATAACTAGAGAAACTAAGGATCTATTTTATTTATTAAAAAGTCAAATAAATGAATTAAACTGTTTGCTTTTTTTCTTAAATATATATACCAATAAAAATATGTTTAGAGAAGGTAATAATAGGTAAAAATACTGAAACTTTACTTACTATGTTCATTAGTAGTAGGTAAATTAAGAAATTTATAGTTACCATAATTTAAGCTTTAGCTATTCTTAAAAATTTTATAAGCTCCTATTATTAATAAGTATTTATTATTAATAAACTTATACTTGTCAATTCTAAATAAAATCAATATTTTAAATTTATTGAGTAGACAATGCTAAAAAGGCATTTATAAGAAAAAGGAAATATAATTCTTAATAAACTATAGTAGCATTTAAAAGTTATTAATATTTTTATTAGAACTATTTTCATAGAATATAGTTGCAAATTTATAGACTAAAATAAACATAAAATTAAACATACATATATATTAAAACATATTATAATAATATACTAATTTTATAATATAAATTATTATAGCTACTTTAGTATATTAATTTTTAAGCTAAATTTTATTAAAAAATAAACTTTTTAAAAAAAGAAATTAATAAAAAGCTAAAGTTTAAGTAATTATAACTTTAATTATAATACTAAAGTAAAATATAATATACAAAAAAGTTTATAAAAAGCTAAGACTTATAATATTTTAGTTATAAAATAGTATATATATATATTTAAATCTAGTAAAGTTAAAAGTTAAATTTAGGCTTTATTTCTAAGTTAAAGTTAATAAAGTAAAGTTTTAACTTAATATAAAAATAAAAATTACTTAATTTAATTAAATTATTTTTTATAGAATTTTTTTACTATAATAAATATAACTTTTTTTAGATATAGTAGCTAATATATTAATCTAAAAAATAAATTATTAAAAAAGTTTAGCTAAATAATATATTAGTATAATATAAAATAAATAAAAATTAAACTAGCTTTAAAAATAACATAAAATAAATAAAAATTTAAAAAGTAAATATAAAAAAAGTAAAAATATAAGATTATTATTATAATTTTATTATTTAGATATTAATAATATAGTTAATTATACTATTACAACTTAAATTATTAATAAGTTTAAAATTTTATTTAAATTTAAAGACTTTTTATTAGAAAACTTAAAATTATATAATAATAAACATAAAAATTAACTGAGTTTAATAATGATTATTATAAAATATCTAAAAGAAATAATAAAGTTAAAAAATAGCTAAAATTAATAATAAGCTTAAATTTATTTATAAAATAATAAAGTTAATTTATAAATTTAATAAAATTAAAATTATTAATATAAAAAATAAAATAGTTTAATTATTAAAAAGCTTTATTAATAAAGTTTAGTTTTTTTTTTTAAATTAAATAAATTTGACTATTTATAAAAGTTAAAGTTAGTATTTAAAAATATTATAAAAAATATAATTATTAAAATTAATTATAAATATTAACTATATTTTAACTTTTAGCTAAGCTAATAAAGTTTTAAATTTACTAAAATTAAAATTTTAATTTTATACTTTTTTTAAAAGTTAGTCTAAATTTTAGTTATAAATATTAAAAATTATTAAGTAAAAAAATTTAAACTAAATTAAATTATTTAATAAAATAATTTGCTAAAATAAATTAAAATAAAAAAATAAAAAATTTAATTTATTTTTAATTATATTAGTTTTATTTTATTTTTAAAGTATACTAAATATTTAAAAATATTATAATATATATTAAATTAATAGCTTATTATTTAAAATTATTTATTAAAATAAAAATTTAATAATAAATTTAACTATAAATATAAATTTAAAATTAGATATATTTAGTTTATAATAAAATATAAATTAGTAATATATTAATATTAGTAACTTTTTTAATAATTTATATTCTATTAAAAACTAAATATAGCTAATTTTAATTATATATTTAAAGTTTATACTAATATAGTTAAAAGAAAAAAGTATAAGTTTTTAAAAAAAATAAATTTATTAAAAAAAGTAATAAAATTTATAGTAATTTATTAATAGTTATAATTAATATAATAAAGTATATTAATAATATTAAAATAATTTTATTTAATATTTTTACAATAAAAATTTATTTATTTACTTTACTAATATTTAAATTTTCATAAAAATTATATATATTATTAACTTAATTTAACTAAATTTTTAATAAATAGTTTTTAATTAGCTTAATAATATTAGCTAATATTTTAGCTTTAAATTTTTATTAAAAGTATATAGTTATTTAATCTATATAATATTTTTTTATTTATAAATAAAATATATATTAATTTATTTAATTAGTAATATATACTAATTATTTAGATTAATAAAATTTTTTATAATAATATATACTTAGTTAATATAAAATAATAATAATAATAATAATTTTTTAGTTTGTAATTAATTAAAAATAAATTTTAATAATAATATATTTTTTTAAAATTATAAGCTAAAAATTAATATGTAAAAATATTTTTAAGTATTAATTAGTAAAATAATAATAAAATTTATAAAATTTAAAAAAGTATTAATAAATTATATTAATATTAAATAATAATTAATAAAAATAATATAAAATCAAGTTTAAAATAAAATACTACTTTTTATAAAAGTATAAAAGTATTAGTTATAGTAATAATTTTTAATATTTGCTAGTAATTATATATTTTAGTAAAAAATTAAAATTAAAAATTTTAAAATTTTAATTTAATAGTTATTTATTTAAAAAAATTTAATAAATAGCTTTAAAGCTTTTATACTTAATATATTAAGCTAAAATATTTTTAATTATATATATATTTATTAATTATTTTAAAATTAGTTAATTTATAAATTAAAATATTATATTATTTTAACTGCTATTTAATATAAACTTATATATTATTAATAAAAATAAATTAAATAAATATATATATATTAAAAAGTTAATAAAATTTAATATATTTTACTAAAAGTTATTAAAAATAAAAATAAAAATAAAAAATATTAAAAAAATTATAGAAAAAATTAAAAATTTAACTACTTTTATATTTAAAAAATATAAGTAGCTAATAAGCAAAAATTAATAAAGCTAAGAATAGCTATTTTAATTAATAATATTATTAAAAAAATACTAACTTAATTTAGCTAATATTAATATTTTATTATTATTTTACATTTATAATATTTAAAATTTACTAAACTTTTAGGCTATAAATATTAGCCTAATATTTATAATATTTTAAAAATAATTTAGTAAATTAATTATTTATAAAATAATTATATATATATATATTTTAATTACTATTTTAAATTATTAAGTTTTAATAATTTTATTACTAACTTTAAATATTTTTAAAGTTTTAATTAAATAAACATAATAATTTAATCTTTTTTATCTTAAAAATAGCTTTATTACTATTAATAAAGCTACACCTTATATGCCACTTAACAAAAAATAAATACCTTAACAAAACTAAAATATATTTCTATCTATAAATTTCCTACCTATACTTTACTTCTATCTTTTCTACCTTTTTATAATTTAACAATTTTTTAAATATATATATAACTTAATATATATAATATTAAAAATCTTATAACTTAATAGTTATAACTTAGAACTAGATTGTAAAGACATAGGTTCAAGTTTTAACTTAAGTATATATTATATATTTTTAAAAAAAAACCAAATTATAAAATTTAAAAGCATAAAAAATCAACATTAGAATAGAAATATATTATTGTACATTAGATAATTAGTATAAAATATTACTATATATTAATATATTTTTTCCTGCTATAAGTTTACTCTTTTTTTTTTTCTCAAAAATATAGATACTTTAACCAAAATTACTAAAAGTAAAAACTTTTACAAGGTATAAAAACTTAGATTAAAACATTATATCTAAGTTATCTTGTTATTGTTAAAAATATTAAATAAACTTTAAAAAAAAAACTATTCTTTATTACCTTATCTAACTTCCCTACCTACTCACCTATTTATTTTATTTTTCTTACCTTTATTAAGAATGGCTTTTTAGCTAACTAGCTTTTTTATATATATACTTTTCCAGCCTTTATTTGCCTTCTATTTATTTTTCTTTTTTAGTTTAACACTATTAGCTCTATTAACTTTGTTACACTCCTATTTTTCTAATGTGGCTATTCCAAACATATTTGTATATTTAACTATTAATACTTGTTTTTTTATATGTTATTTAGCCTACTATTTAGATGAGACTTTCCATATTCTCCTAGACCTACTACTTTATAAAATATTAGCTAGGTATGAAAATTACTAAAATATATTTACTATTATATAATAAATATATCTTTTTAAATATATGTATATATTAAATATTAAATATTAAACTTTAAAAAGTTTTATACTAGTTTAATTTATTTATTTTTACTAAATAAGCTTAATATAAATATTAATTTAAATTTTTAAAGCTACTTTTATTTATTTATTATATATTTAAAAAAACTTTTAAATATTTATAAATTAAATAATTTATAAGCAAAGTAAAGTATAATAAAAGTACTTTAATATTATAAAATATTATTAAAACTAGTTAAAAAATATACAATATAATTTATAAAAAAAAATTTAGATTAAAAGTATTCTTTTTATAAAAAATATATAAAGGTTATATTAATTATTTAAATAGTAGTATTTAAATTTATATAAATTTATTATATAAATAAATTTGACTTTAATAAATAAAATAATTTTAATACTAAAGTTTAGCATTATTACTAAAATATTTTTTATAAATAAAAATCAATATTTTAAAATTTTAAAGTATTTTAAGCTTAAATACAGTTAAAATTTTAGTAACTTATACTTAAATTAATAGAATTTTCTATAATTTTTTATATTATTCTATAATTATAAATATACAAAAAGTTAAAAAATTAAATTTTAATAAATAAAATAAAAATTTATTAATATTTTTACATTTTTTGAAGTATTTTAAAATATTCAAAAATATATATAAATAAATGATTTTTTATAAGCTTTAAAAATATTAAATTAATTCATTTTAAAAAATATGAAAGTTTTTAATTAAGGTTTTCTAGTATATATATTATATATTATAGTTATTGTAATATATAAAAATTTAATTTTTTCTGAAGGATAAATAGACTAAATGGTTTATTTACAATAAATGAATAAAAATGATAGAAGGTAGTTAAGTTTGGAATTGTTGAAAATAGTATATTGGTTATTAGCTAATGATTATTAGAAAAATTAGTTTTTTTCTAGCTATAATTTTCAAAGTAGCTATGAAAAAGAAATAATTAAGTAGAAAGAAGTGTCCTTAAATTGATCTCTAGAAGTCTTTCAATTTATAAGATAAATTAAACTTTAAGCTTATATATATGTGATGCATTAGTGTAGCTTTTTATAGTATTAATTAATTTAAACTATAAGATGCAATTTATTTTTTAGTATTTAAACATATAACGAAGCTGTACTTATAGTGATAGTATAATTGTTAGTCAATGTTATTTTATTAAGCATACTCCATCTATAACAGAATCTTTATAAACTACATTAATACTATTCTTTATCTTTGATTGGGTATGGTTCTTTTACTACTTTACTATCATAACACTACACCTGCCCATTAAATTTATAGACCACTTGATCGAACTGTGATTACCTTCTAACAGGTTGTAGGATATCTAAATTAGAAAAAGTCATCAACTTGAGCAAGTTGTTTCAACTCCAACCTTTATCGGAGCTGACTAACAACTGCTACCGTACATACGCTATTTAGTTGTACTTTGAAATATGAATTAAAACGTATTACACATTCCCTTCCCACAAGACAGTAGAATTACACCGATATTTTATTCGAGCTATAAATCGAAATTTCCGCATGTACACTAAATTTTAAAAAACCAAATATGAAATTCTAACTCGTGACTCTGAATCTAATATCCAGCCATTCACTAAACCTTTATTTAGTTAAGTTGGAAGAGTTTGATTAGTTAAGTTTTATACGCTGAATGCAAACCTTTCAAACTGTGATAAAGTATGTAACGTCATTTGATTTTCCATCCAGCTAAATTTCTAATTTTTATGATTAAATTTGGATTTGCCAACAAAGTTTATCTAACTTTCAACTCTTTAAAACAACTAAATACAAGAGAAGGAAAAGATGTCTAAACAGCTACGTAATTTAACGGCACTTCGAAGATTATCCAAGCAAAGTCTTCATAACAACCGTAGTTTTAGTTCAAGTACCGCAATTTTAGGTAACCCGGAGTATGGGAAGGTAACCGTAACTCATATCTTTTAAATACTTACCTTTGAAATTAGACTTTCGATAAGATTTTGATCGCTAACCGAGGTGAGATTGCTTGTCGTGTAATAAAGACAGCCAAGAAGATGGGTATTAAAACAGTAGCTATTTACTCGGATGCCGATGCCACTTCTTTACATACTCAATCCGCTGATGAAGCTTACAACGTGGTATGCTTACTTTAACACTACTATTTTTTAAGAGGTTTCTTTTATTTTTGATGTAGGGCCCTGCACCAACTAGTGAAAGTTATTTAAAAGTACCTAAAATTTTAGATGCTATCAAATCTTCAGGTGCTCAAGCTGTACATCCCGGTAACTTTAAAACTACTTTTTAATCTTTTTAACTTAATTTAATTTATTTGTAGGGTACGGTTTCTTATCGGAAAATAGTCACTTTGTACAAGCTTTAGATGATGCTAAAGTCGCTTTTATTGGACCTAGTGAGAGTGCTATGGCTGCAATGGGTGATAAAATCCAATCTAAAATTATTGCTAAAGAATCAGGTGTCAACACCATCCCTGGATTTAATGGGGTGGTTAAGGATGAAAACCACGCTTTAGAAATTGGTAATTTTTATATCCGATTTACCCATTTAATTAGTTTTTGAAACGTAGCTCGTGAAATTGGCTACCCGGTTATGTTGAAAGCTTCAGCTGGTGGGGGTGGTAAAGGTATGCGTATTGCTTGGAACGACGAAGAGGTTGTTTCCGGATTCAAACTTGCTTCTTCAGAATCTATGTCCTCCTTCGGTGATAACCGACTTTTGGTTGAAAAGTTCATTGAGGATCCCAGGCATATTGAAATCCAAATTATCGGTGATAAGCACGGTAATATCGTAAGTTTGCTTTATTTTTTAAATAACAGTTACGTTAATTCCAGTTTTTTTATATAGGTCTACTTGCCTGAACGTGAATGTTCTATACAGAGAAGAAATCAAAAGGTAGGTCTTTTAAATCTATTTATATGTTAAATCTCTATGTTTTAAGGTTATTGAAGAAGCCCCAAGTCCGTTCATCGACCCTGAAACTCGTAAAGCTATGGGGGAACAAGCGATTGCCTTAGCCAAGCATGTTAATTACTACTCAGCTGGTAAATAGTTATTATACAAATAGCCGTTAACGCATTGTAGGTACTGTCGAATTCTTGGTTGACAAACACCGTAACTTTTATTTCTTGGAGATGAACACCCGTCTTCAGGTCGAGCACCCTATCACCGAATATATCACTGGAATCGATCTGGTCGAACAGATGATCCGTGCTGCTGCTGGTCAGGAATTGACCATCAAGCAATCCGACGTCCAGTTGAAAGGATGGGCTATCGAATCGCGTGTGTACGCCGAAGATCCCGAAAAGTACTTGCCCTCGATCGGTCGCCTCTCCCGTTACATCGAACCCAAGTCTAAGGAAGGAGGTAATGAAGTGCGATGCGACTCGGGTATCGTAGAAGGTTCAGAGATCTCCATCTATTACGATCCTATGATTTGTAAGTTGTGTACCTACGGATCCACCCGTGATGAAGCCATCGCCAACATGAACAAGGCTTTAGACTCCTACGTCATTAAAGGTGTCACCCACAACATCCCCTTACTTCGCGAGGTGGTCAACCATCCTAGATTCGTCAAGGGCAATATCACCACCAAATTCTTGGCTGAGGAGTACCCCACTGGATTCAAGGGACATCAGTTGAGCTCCCAGTCATTAAACGAACTTGCCGGTCTCGCCGCTTCCCTCTATGCCAAACGCGATTTACGTAACCGTAACTGGGTCGGAGATCATAGTTTCGTTTCATCACCAACTAATTGGAACCTCAAGGTTAAGGTCGACAATAACAGCGACGATAAATTTTTGGATGTAGCGGTCAATCTACGTTCAGAAAATCAGTTCGAGGTAGACTTTTTATTCCATTAAATTTATTAACCGGTTTACCAGATTACTATCGAAGGGCAAACCTACCCTGTCGAACTGCAGTGGCCTTTAGAATATGTACTGGTCAACGCTAACTTCGATAACCGACCGGTTACCCTACAGTACTTGGATGTTAAGCCTTTAGGGTTCACCCTGCAGCATTACGGAACTAAAGTAACGCAACGTTTCTATTTATCTCCTACTAATTTGTACTAGTTTAACGTCACCGTGATCACCGAAACTCAGCAGAAATTAGCCCAGCATATGAAAGAGAAACCCAAGCTCGATTTGAACAAATTCTTAATCTCACCTATGCCTGGTTCTATCGTCTCGATTGCTGTCAAAGAGGGTGACGAGGTAAATTTAAGCTTACGGCGGGGCAAGTAGTTAATCTAATTTTAATTTTCTTTTAGGTCGCTGAAGGTGCCGAGTTAGCAGTAGTAGAAGCTATGAAGATGCAAAACGTACTCCGTGCTGCCAAAGTAGGTAAAGTTAAGAAGATCCACGTCAAGGCTGGCGATTCGGTAGCTGGAGATGAAATTCTGGTGGAATTCGAGTAAACAAATTGGTTTAAAATCTTTAGCTATTACTACTCACCCTTTTTGACCATTCGATAGAGTTTCTACAGTTCGTATATCTACTTTGTTAGTACTTTGCCGTTCTACCCTACCCAATAAATAGTTTTAAGTTCTTTCTTTATTTTAAAGTTGTTGGTTGAACCTGTTCGCTATGTTAAATAAGATTGGGTTGTAAATTATATTGGCCACTATTTTTCTAAAAAGTAGAAAAGTTTGATTGCAATTCGAACAATAGTGCTAAGTGTATTGGTAGAATTTTAAGTTTATTTTGTCAGATTTGTGAAAAACACACGTAAAAGTAAGAAGCTAAGTTTGGTTTTAAAATGAAGTTCCAAAAGCTAAGACTTTTAATCCGGTTTCGATTGTACCCCATGTCATATTAAGTTCTAAAACAGCGGTAGTTGGTCTTGTAACGAGCTGCATAAGCTGTAGATCTAATCAACTTTGCATACTAAGTTTTAGCACCCTTTTGCTTTTTATGAGAATACTAGTGAAGTAGTCGATTAGTATTAATGAAATTTATAAATATTAGAAAGAAAAAGTAAAAGGAAACGGTTGGTAAGTTTCCAAAAAAAAACTGATGTTATTTATTCTGAAAGAAAATACTGTTTTACTATAAAATTAATCTAAAACATCAAATGTAACTATATTTTTATTATTATTTAATAATTATAACAATTAAGTAAATTAAAATTAATTTAGCTATTAAAATCCATATGGATTTTGACTTATTTAAGAAACTTTCAGTATAGATTTAATTTTTTATTAATAAATTAATTTTTTTAAATTTAAATAAAAAGTTACTAACTATAAATACTAAATACTAAATACAATTCAATATTATAAACTTATATTTCAGCACTTTTTTAATAGTTATTTATAATAAGGCAGCTTATATGTTAGAATATAGTATTTTCTGTAAAAGTAGGTAAAACTGAAAGAAGAATAAAGATTACATATATATAAACTTAATATATATATATATAACTATATTTTTAGTTAATGTTTTTTATATAGTAATAGAAGTTTCTATATTTTTAACTTATTTAAAAAATGATAAATTTAAGTAAAATAAAATAAATAATGTATTAAAATTTAAAATAATCTATTAAAACTATATATCTTATAGCTACCTATAAGCTTTTTTTAAATAACTTTGCTACTATTTTTTATAAAGCTAGATATACTTAATATAAATTTATAAATGCTTAGTATAATTTTTAGCAGCTTTTAAGTTTTATTTTAAAAAAATTAAGCATTTTTAATTAAATTAAAATTAAAGCTAAAGGTAATTTTATACTATAAATAAAATTAGTTAAAAGCTTAGTATTAATATTTTTACTATAATTTTATTTATTATATTAGTAAAAAAAGCAATAACTTTATTAAAAAATATAAAGTTATATATTAAGATAGCTTAATAATTCTGTAAATAAACTATTTAGATTATTAGCTATTATATATATATATATTACTATAAAAATACTTTTAGTTTAAAAAAAAGCTTTTATATAAATTAGTAATTTTTTTCAAGCTTTTATATTATTTACAAGGGTTAAAAATTATTTAATTTTATTTATACTTTTAATTTTTATTAGCTATACTATAAAAAAATAAAAGTATAACTTTAAAATATTTTTTACTATATTTCAATAATATTATATACTTTTTATTTAAATAAAAAAAAGCTTTAAAATTAAAAGTTAAAAACTCTACTTTAAATATAATTTAGCTATATTATTAATTATCTAACTATATTATATAATATTATAATTTTTTAATAAATATAGTAGTTTTTATTTAATTTTTATATAAACTAAATAAAAATAATATTATATTTAATTATTTTAGTTTTATTAGTTATATAAATAAATATAAAATAAGAGTTATACTTTTATATAAATTAAAATCAAGTTTAAAATTTTAAATAAATTAAGATAAAAAAATTATACTTATTTATAATTTTTAAAAAACTTTTTTACTAAGTTAATAGCTTAGTATAATATATAAAACTAACTTTTAACTTACTATTTTATTATTTTATTAGTAAAATTTAAACTTATAAATATAATTTAATTATATAATAAAGCTTATAAGCTATTTAGATAAAGTAATTTACTTAATAAAACTATTTTTTAGCTAGTTAAGTTAAATTTAATTTAGATTAATAATTTATATTTAGCTATATTAGTTTAGCTTACTTTATTGCTATAATTTAATATTAGCTTTAATATTAAACTATTTTATATTTTTTTATTAGACTAATTTTATTTTTGTTTTAATTTTTAGCTAATTTTATTTACCTACTTTATTATTATTTAATATTTAAAAGTAGCTAATTACTTATTTTATTTTATTTTATATAATAGAGTAAGTAAAATGTAAATTTTATAAATTACTTTTATTAGTATTTTACACTATATAAAAGATTTAAATATTTTATATTAAAATAAAATATAGGCTATAAATAAAATTTATTATATAAAAGCTAATTAAAAATATAAATTTTATCATTTTAACTATAATTTTAATAATTATAGCTATATAAAAAATTAAAAAATTAAAAATTTTAGTAACTTAATAGTTTTTTAAATAATATTTTTAAATAAACTTAAAATAAAGCTATAAAAATAAATTTATATATTTACAACTTTATTATAAAACTATTAGTATAAACATTATTATTTATATATATTAAAAGCTTTAATTTTAGTATATTAAGTATTTTTTATACTTTTAAGCTATAGTTTTAAAACTAACTTTAAAACTATTAAATTAGTAAAAATTATAATTAGCTATATATTTAAATTTAATATTTTTTTAAGCTAATATATATAACTTTTATTTTTAATACTATTTTTACTAAACTTATATTTATTATTCTATATAATACTATTTAAATAATTAGTATACTTATAGCTTATATTATTATTATTATTTTAAATTATAGTTATTATATATTATACTTTTACAAAGCTTAAAAGCTACTTTATTTTATTTATATTTAAAAAATATATAAAAAAATAAAATAAAACTTTGTTATTTTAGCTTATTAGAATAATTTACTATTTGATTAACTATATAAGTTATTAATTAAATTTTTTATATTACTAAAATCAATTTGATTAAATATAAAAAAGTAAATATATTAAAATAGTTTTTTGCTATTTTAATAATTATTAAAAGCTAATTTTTATTATTAAAGTAAAATATTATTATGTTTAATTATTAAGCTAATTATATATATTTAATCTAAACTTTAATTAAAATATTAAAAAATTAAACTTTAATTTTAATTAATAATTTAAATAACATTTAATAAAGCTAATTAATATTATTTATAATTAGGTAAATTTTATATACTAATTTTAAAATTTAATTAAACTATAATAAAATTTAAATAATGTTTAAAATTATAATTTATTTGTTTTTATTAAAATTATTTTTTATTAGTAAAATTAATTTAAAATTACATAAAAGTTTTTACTTTAATATTAAGTATATAATTAAAAATATAAAATTTTTATCTAATTTTATTAGTATTAATAATTTAGTTTATTAATATTTTTTTAATTTTAAATAAAAAAATATTATTATCTGATATATATGTATTATATATATAAGTTTATAGTTAACTTAAATAATTAATAAAAATATAATATTTTAAAGTTATATTATAATATATTATCTCAAATTTTAAAATAGTTAATACTTAATTTATTTAGCTATATAATATATATTTATTTTAATTTAAATATTTTATATAAAAATATATACTATAAAAAAGTATAAATCTTACTAAATATAGCAAAGTAAAATTATAAAATTATACATTTATTTTTTTATAAAATTTTAAATTAATTAAAATATAAAAGTAAAGCTTTTTTAATATAATATATTACTAAAATAGTTTTAAAAAAGTTAGCTTTAAAGCTAAGTTTTAAAATTAAAATTATTTTTTTATAAAAAAATATAGTTATAAAATATATTAATTATCTAAATAGTATAATATAAACTTATATAGTAATATTATATAAACAATATAAGTTTAATAAATATAATAACCTTTTTATAGTATAGCTATAATAATAATAATAATATATATTATTTTAATTAAAATTATAAATATTTATAGCTATTAGCTATAAATTTAATTATATAACTAATTATAACTTATTTTAATTTAATAACTTTAAAGTTAACTTTTAAAATAAAAGTATATTTTTTATACTATATATAGTTTTATATAATAAAGCTATATTTAGATTTTTATTTAATTAAAAAAATAAACATTTTAAATAAAGCTTTAAAAATATTAAATAATTAGATAATTAAAATTATATTTTAATTCTTTTTATATAATAAAAAAATATTAAAAATATTTAGCTTTTATAATTAGTAAAAGTTATTTTAGTAAAACTGTTTTAAGAAAACTTATAAATAGCTAAATAGTTTTATTAAAGTAGTTATTACTTATAACTATAAACTTAAGTATTTATAAACTTAACTTATAAATAAAAAAATACTTTATTATAAATAACCTTTTTTAAAATTATAAAATTTAAATATTTTTATAATAAAATATTTTCTAACTTAAATAATATTTACTAAAAATTATAGTATTAATAACTTTAAATATATATAAATATATTATAAAATTTTAACTTTAAAATTTAATAATATTAAATTTATACTAGTATTTAAGTTTTAATTTATTATTTATTTTATTGTAATAATTAACTTTTAATTTTTAAGTTTTTTTTTAATTTTTAAATATATTTAAATTTCAAAAAAACATAGTTTTTTTAAAAATAAGATACTACTATATAGTAAATTTATTTTTAAAAATTATTTATTTTATATATCTTTTAGTAAAATATGCTAAAAAGGTTTAATTTTTTTTAATATTTAGTAAAAGTATATAAAAACACTTAAATACTTTTAAAATAAGTAAATAAATTAAAAATAATAATTTACTTATCTCTTATTAATTAGCTAAAACTCTAAAACTAATTTAAAATTTTTTAAAATTATATTATAATATATAATAAAAGAATGTAGTAATGATATTGACTAAATAATATATTTATTTTATAATAAATAAATAAATAGTATTTTAGTAATAAATAATTTATATATTATAATATAAACTTTATATTTTTAGTATAATAATAAGCCTAATATATATTACTAAAAGTATTTTTATTAAATATACAAGTAAAAAATATTATTAACTTTTTGATAAAGATAAATTTTTATTAAAAAGTCATTTTAAATACTAGTTTAAAATCTATATATTAACATTAACTAATTTATAACTGGCATTATTAAACTATAGTGGAAATTCAGTATTAGTAAAGTTAAATATACAAACTAAAAACAGTAAAATTAAATATTTTATTCTAGTCCAGAGTTTTGATTTATAGCTATATTTATATAAAAGTAATAAAGTATAAAATCTAACTTAATATTTAAAAAAACAAAATAAAGTTTATACAAAGTTTAAAAATCCAACAATATATCAAAATTTATCTAAGCACCTCCAAGTTTCTTATTTTTGACTTTTCTATTATAGAAGTTAAGGAGCTATTTAGTACTATTTTTACACTTTTAGGAGCCAAAAGTAAATTTTAAAAATCTTCAAAAGCACTACTTTAACTATTGTTGCTCAATATCTTAAGTATTCTGTTTTATAAACAAACTGTCAAAGCTACAACCTCCTTTAATAGAAATTGATACATACTTTGTCAATATAGCAAATAATACATGTAAATCATAAAATCATATAAAATTTTGTAAAATATACAAAAGCGCTTTAGTTAAACTAATACAGTAACTTAAAGTACTAATACTAAACGTATTAATTCAAATTAAAAAATATAAACAATCAAATCAATTGGTTTACTGGACATCATTCACTAAAAATAATAGTTAATAAATGTATATATATATATGTAAGCTTACAGTTCATAGGCATTTCATCGATCTGTGTACCGTAATATTGCTCAATGTCCCTTAAGGCTTTGATATCTTCAGTTCTGACGAAGTTAATGGCAACACCTTTTCTGCCAAATCGACCAGAACGACCAATACTAAAACATCATTAATTATTTAAATTACAATTAAATATATTACCGATGAATGTAATTTTCACGATTTAAAGGCAAATCGTAGTTGATAACTAATGAAACTTGCTGTACATCAATACCTCTAGCCCACACATCGGTCGTTATCAAAACTCTTGATTTTCCTAAACGAAATTGGGACATGACAAAATCACGTTCCTTTTGAGGCATGTCACCATGCATCGAGGCAACAGTAAAATTAGCTTCAGTCATCTTCTCACTTAACCAGTCTACTTTAGCTTTAGTGTTGCAGAAAATTACTGCCTGGGTTATAGTTAATGTATCGTAAAGATCTGTTAAAGTATCAAATTTCCACTCTTCCTTCTCAACTCCGATAAAAAACTGTTTAATACCTTCTAAAGTCAATTCATCACGCTTTACAAGAATTCTAATAGGGTCAGTCATGAATTTATTAGTCATGCTTAGAACATCATGTGGTAATGTAGCCGAAAGCACGACAATTTGTGTAGAAGGTGGTAAATATCTATATACGTCGTAAATCTGCTCTTTAAAACCTTTATCAAGAAGTTCATCAGCTTCATCCAGAACTAACATTTTAATATTTTTGGTACGTAAACACTTTCTTTTAATCATATCATAAACACGACCTGGTGTACCACTTACTACATGTTGCCCATATTCCAACTTACGGATATCTTCACCTATAGAAGTACCTCCGATACAAGCGTGACACTGAATATTCATGTAATCTCCTAAAGCTAAAACGACTGACTGAATTTGTACGGCTAATTCTCTAGTAGGACTTAAAACTAAAGCTTGTGTATCTCTTAAAGTAGTATCGATACGCTGTAAAATAGAAATAGAGAAAGTGGCTGTTTTACCAGTACCAGATTGAGCTTGGGCTATTACATCACGTCCCTTTAATACTGGTGCTATAGCTCTTTGTTGGATAGCTGAGGGCTTTTCAAAATCTATATAAAAATGAATTAATAAAAAATAAAACTAAAAATGTACTATAGGCATAAACTCCACGAAGTAGATCTTCTTTTAAACCTAAATCTTCGAAAGTTGCAGCTACCTTTACTTCCTCACTTGTTTCAAATAATAACTTTTCGTCTCTGTTGTGATCAAATGACATTGTAATATTTTTCTATTTCGTTAACAACTGAATAAGACACCAATCTAAAATAAAATTTTAAATCGTCCATAACTTATTTAAACTGTAATTTAATTGGATTAAAAGTTTATTTAAATTTTGTTAATTGCTGAATTGCAGAGTTCGAAAATATTGAAAATAGAAAGTAAAATTAAAAGTCTATAAAAAACTTAATATCTATTAACTATTAATTCCCTGCAATAATCTTACACATATCTATATAATTGGTAAATTTAAACTAAAGTTAATATATTTTTAACTCCTTTTCTTTACTATTTTCTAAAGATGATAAATATTATACAATTTTTATAGATTTATTTTTAGTTCTACTTATTGCATTTTTAAACTATAGTGATAGTCTTACGTTTATATAAATATAAAACTGCTTTTTGCTCACATTTTAAAAACAAGAGTGAACAAACAAAAATTATAAAATTGATACCATCATTTTAATACAATAATTTGATTATTATATTAAAATTTGATATTAATCAGATTTGAATTGAATTTAAAATTGTTTAAAAAAGCTACACAAAAGATAGTTTTACATTTACATAAATGGAATTAATGTTTTTCTGGTAATTTTCAAAAAAACTAAAATATCAAAAATTAAATAGTATAATTATAATATAGTTATATTATTTATATTAATAACTTATTAGTTAAAAAACATGTAAATTAATTAAATATTTGGAATTCTTAAATTTCTATAATTTTAGATATATAAAATTTTATAATTTTAAACTTAAATTTATTTTTATTTTTATATATTGCTTATTAAAAATACTTCAATAACTTAATGTATTAAAAATAAAATATATAAAAATATTTATATTTAGAATTTGTTTTTTATAAGTATTTTAAATAATATAAAAAATTAAAAAAAGAACTTTTTAATTTTATATAAATATATAAACTATATATATTATTTATATTACTAATATAATTTATTCTAAATTATATAGAAAAATATATTATAGATTTAAAAGTTCTTAAAACTTAAAAACTAAAATATTTAAAAATCTTATTTTATTAAAATTAATATAATAAACTTTAATTAAAAATAAATAAAATCTAATAATAAACTTTTTATTTATTTGTGCAAACTTTTATTTATTATTAATTGTTTATATTTTAATTTACTTTTATTATATTTATATGCTTAATTTTATTAATAAACTTAATATAATATATTACTAAGCTTTATAATTATTTTTAATATATTATTAATACTTACAATATAATTTTAAATTTATAATTACTAAAGTATAATTATTTATATAATTATAAAACTAAATTATAAGTATAATATATATTATACTATAAATAACTATATTATATTTTAATTTTATAATTATACTTTTATTATAGATTTGCATTATTTAATATAAAAATTATAAAACTTGTTATTTTTATTATATTAAATATTATTTTTAATATTTTAGTTTATTTAAAATAATAAATTAACTGCTTTTTAAATATACTACTAATAATATATTAATAATAATATAAAAATGATTAATAATAGCAATTTTTTAAATACTTTAATTTTATTATAATAATTTTATAAGTTTATTTGAAGCTATATTAATCTTTATTTAAAGTTTACTTTAAATTTTAAATATTTTAGCATTTAAATATATATACTTTTTTAAAATAATTTAAATATATTTTATAAAATCAAAATTTAAAAAAACATTAATCTTTATTAGATAAAATAAACTTAAAACTATAAAATTATTTTAATTATTGCTAAATTTAAATTATTTAAATTAACTATCTAGTTTTAAATTTTAAACTTTTTTTTAAATATTACTTTATTTTTATTTTATTACTTAATAATTAATAATTTTTTTAGTTATATTTTTAAATTTTTTAGATTTTTAAATATTATTTATAAATTTTACTTAATTTTTCTTAATAATATAATATTTATTAAAAATATACTTATTTATTTATTTTATAGTATAAATTACAATAAAACTAGATTTTTTAAAAAGCACTATTATTAGTATTTTTTATATAATAGCTAATATAGTTTTACTAATATATTTTATTAAAAATTAGTTTATTATTATTAATAAATTTAAAAGCTAAAAATATATTTAAGATAATATAAATAATTTATAATATAAATATATAAAATAGTTTTCTAAATTAAATTTTTTTTTAGTTTTTTTAAACTTGCTTTATTATAAAAAAAGCTAAAAACTAAAAGACAGAATTTTATAAAGTAGTTAAAAGTATATTTAATAATAATAATATTTTTTGCTATAGTATTTTAAAATTTAATAACTTATATATATTTTTATTATTTTAATATACTAAGTTAAAAGTTTATATATATTAAAAAAGTTTATCTAATTAATATATAAATTTGCAATATAAAAAATAAATGCAGTTATAAAGTATAACTTTTTTATAATATAAAATAAAAGTATTTTAACTTACTATAATTTACTATTTTTTTAAAATAATGAAAAAAAATCTAGATTTAAGTTTAAAAGTTTAGTTAAAAATCTAAAATATAATATACATTATTTTTATTATATTAATTTATATTTAATTGGATTAATATACTTTAATAATTATAAATTTAGCTATATATTATAATTATAAGTATTATATTATTAAAAAAAATTAAAGCTTAGTATATAATAAAATAATTTTAGTAATAAAATAAAGTATATAAAAATAATATATACTAAATATTTTTTTAAAGCTTTTTACTAATAGCTAAATAAAAGTTAATTTTTAATTTTTTAAAAATAATTTAAGTTATTTAGCTATATATATATTATACTATTAAATTTAAAATTTTATTTTTTAAAAAGTAATTATTTATAAGATTTTTGAAATTTTAAAATATTTTTATAATAAATTTATCCACTTTAATTTTTTTAATTTATTTAAATAATAAAATTTTTAATTTATTTTTAATTAAAAATTAGGCAATTTTTTTTTTAAATTTTAGTATTTTAATAATAAAAATTTTTTTTAATTAATTTTTAATATATATATAATTAAAAAGCTTTTATTTTATTTTAGTTTTTATAATTTTTAAATTTTTATAAAGTTAAAAATTTAAATATATATATTTTTTTATATTTTATA
>JAWQFY010000356.1:0-35293 GCA_037055185.1 Capillidium rhysosporum | reverse complement strand
AAAATTTAATATAATACTTATATTATTATAATAAAACTATAATAATAATTTTTTAAAATTCTGTTTTTCTATTCTTATTTTATAAAATGTAATAGAAAAGAGTTTTACATTTATGCAAATGTAAAATTGCCACTGTATATAAAATAAACTAAGTATATATAAAGTTAATTTTTTTAAGCTTTTTTTTAAATTTTTTAGATTTTTAAATTAAGTTTAAAGCTTTTATATTTTTAAAGCTTAAACTTTTATAGTTATATTTATATAAATTTATTTATTTTAAAAAATATTATACTAAATAGTAAATTTGAAATTTTTAATAATTTTTAATTTAATTTTATTAAAAAGTTTAAAATTATTTTTAAATTATTAAAAAAAAGTTAATATATATTATTATAAATTTAAATAACTAAAAAAAGTCTAAAATATAAATAGTTATAAAATTAATAAATAAATATAAATTATAGCTAAATAAGTAATAAAAACCTTTTAAAAATTAGCTAAAAATAAATTTATTTATTTATTTATTATATATTAAAAGCTAATAATATTTAGTATATTTTAATAAAATATATTTAAAAATTAAAATTTTTTACTTTTAAATTATAAAATATTATACTTAATATTTTTTTTAAATATAACTTTAGAGTATAAAACTTTATAAAATATAAAGCCTTACTTTTATTTATATAGCTTTATAAAAAACCTACAAAAATTTTAAGTAAAAATTAAAGTAAATAAATTATAAATTTTATAAAAAAGTATTAAAGCTTTATATTTATATTTAAATGTTATTAAAACTATAAAAAAATAAGTATAATATAAGTAACTATTTTTTATTTAAAACTAAAGCTATTAAATATATATATATAAAACTTATTCTTTCAAAGCTAAATAAAATATTATATTAATATAAGTTTTAAAATAAAATTAGAAAAAAATATTCTAATAAAAAAAGTAAATTACTAATTTAAGCATTATAATACTATTTATTAAAAAATTTAAAAAAATAAAAAAATAATTAATTTAGTTAAGAAAATTATATATTAATTATTAATTAGTTATACTAGTTAATGTTTTCTAAAAAATAAAAAATAAATTTATTAAAACTTTTATATATTATTTTATTTTTAAAACCTTAGTTTTATTTTACTTTTTTTGTAATATTAAAAGTATTTTCACTCTTTTTAATATATATTATTATTAAACTAAAAAAATAAGTTTAAATTAAATAAAAAGGTAAAAGCTATATTATTAATACTAAATAAATGCAAGTTTGATACTTTAATTGCCTATATCTTTTTTTAATGTAAAGTAAATTTAATGAGTACTAGCTTTATTTTATAAATTAGTAATATTTTTAAAAAAGAATAATTATTTTATTATAGTCTTATTTTATTAATATGTTTTTTAATAACTAAATACTACTATCAGTTATCTTCTTTTTATCTTTGTTTTAGCTATCATAATATACTAACTATAATTCCTTAGCCTAGTTTTTCTTTTTATAACTACTTTAGGCCTCTTATATTTAGCTTTTTTTAATAGTTTTATAATATTATTTTCTTAGTACCACTTTTTTAATATTATTATTTATCTAATAGCTAACATTTTTTTATTTATTGGCTACTTATTTTATTATCTAGGTGAGGCTATTTTCCTACTCCCAGAACCTCTTCCTAATGAGTTTTTTTTTAGGTATAACATTAATAAAATAATTTAGATCTAAAGTTTATATTTTATTTATTATTTAATAAAGTAAATTAAGCTGTTATACTCATATAATTAACCTGTAACTGATGATGATTTAAGTTAGTATCTTTATTTTAGTTTGTCGGAGTACCAGTAATGAAAATATTAAGTGTTAAAGTAATTAGATATGAATACATTCTAAATTTAGTTGAGTCAAAATGAAATGCGACTAGCTAAGGGTTAATAAATTAGCGATTAGGTCTGAACCTGCAAACTAATTATCCAATCAAAGTTTAAGGAAATATCTAAGTATTCATAGTTAATAGAAGTTAGAACATTACGTTTTAAAAATTAACTCAACTTCAACATAAATGGTAAATTAAAATGAAATAAATATGTTTACTAAACATCATATTTTTATTTTTAAATGTATTGATAGGCTAGTTCCGGATCTCAAGGTATTCAAACTTTACTTGAAGCTGAAAAAGAAGCTTCTAAAATTGTCGAAAAATCCCGTCAATGTAATATTTATTTTTATAAAGCCATGAACTTAAATTTATTTAAGATCGCGTTCAACGTATCAAGGATGCTCGTTCAGAAGCTGCTAAAGAAATTCAGAACTTAAAGCAGCAAAAGAATCAAGAATTTTCTGAGTTTGAGAAGAAGGTATATATATATGTTAATTTATCTAACCAAAATCTCTCTTATTTTGTAGCATTCCGGTTCCACTAACGACATAGTTAAAACTATTGAATTGGAAACTAAGGTTAAAGTTAATGAAGTACGAGACCAATTCCATAAGAACCAGCCTCAAGTTTTGAAGACTTTGATTGACACTGTATTTAATGTTAATCCTCAACCTCATAAGAATGCTAAAGTTTAATATCTCAAACTTATAACTTTTACTGGCCTTGCACGCTTTATTAGAACTATATTGTTTTAGTTAACATTTAATAAAATGCGTAGATATTACAAAGCAATGGCTTATTTTTAGATATATTTTTACTTATATAATGCCAATTATTTGAGTTTATTGTATAACTATAACCTTTTTAGATTTAGATGAGAATTTATATACATATTTTGTTTTAAACGGGTAGTATTAATTCCCTATTAATTGATATTATTACAATTTAATTTAATATATAATTTTTATACATATGTTTTTTTTTAAATTTAGTATTTATTATTTTTGGTACAAACTTATTTTAAACTATAAGTTGTAGTGAGTATATTTTTTAGAAATTTTAGTAAAAGCTTTAAATTTATCATTTATAAATTTAATCTAGTATAGTAAAAGATAGTGTAGCTATAAATGTATACATACTAATTTCCTAAAATATATATACTTTTAAAAACTTGTAAATACTTAAACTTAGCTGTGATAAATTGATATTATAATTTGTTTTATTAATTAAAAATATATTAGAATAAAATAAAGCTTTTATAATATCATAATTATTTAATCCACTTATATAGATTTTATTTTTATTATTTTGCTTCTATTCTTTTTTAATATTATACTAAAGAATTTAAAAAATAAAAAGTTAGATTCATTTATTTTAAAATCTGAGATTTAAGCTAAGTTTTTTTAATTTTTATTTTTGAATATTTTTGGCTATTTTATATTAAAAATAATGTTAGGTTTAAATAACAAATATAATAATAAATATGTTATTAAAATATTTTATATATATAAGATTTTGTTAACTAAATAGCTATAAGATATAGTATTAATAGTTAATAAACTGGTTTTTTAAATAAATATATTCAATTTATAATTAAATTAGTTTGTTTATTTTTAAGTAGTTATTTATATAGCAAAATAGCTATAAGCAATTAGCTGATTTTGAAAATTTACTATATATTTTCTATTTATATAATATATAAATAAGCAAATAAATATAGTTAAAAGATTAAATTTTTTAAAGCTAGTTATTATATAAATTTACTATTTAAAAAACTATAATTTTAAGTAAAGCTTTTATTTAAAGTATATTAAATATTAATGTTTTTATAAATATAGCTAATAATTAAATATTTTTAAAGCATTTTGCTACTATTAAAATATTTAAATTAAAAAGTTATAAACTTATTTTTTAGTTATTAAAAAAGCTAAAAGTATAATTTAAATAAAGAAAAAACTATTAAAGATAAAAAAGTTTTAAAAATAATATTAAAAATATTTAAGTAACTAAAAGTATATATATATAAGTTTTAATGAATTAATTAATAATAGTATTAACTATTAATATTTTTAATTTTAATACTTTTATATTATTAAATATATATAAAATAATTTGTTTTTTTAAAAACATTATAAAGTAGCTAATTAAACTTTTTTAATTAATATTTTTTAAATACAAAGTATATAAGTTTATAATTAGTTTAAATAAATTATAACTTTATAATACTTTAAGATTAAAATCTTAATATTAATTTAAAGCTTAAAAAACTTAAAATATTAGCTTAACCTATTTAGTTTTATTAAATAAATCTTATATATATATATATTAAATATTAAAGCTATATTTTATTAGCACTATATACTATAAAAAGTATATAAATTTGTAGTATATAGTATTATAAAGTGCTAAGTATAGTTAGCAAAATTATAAAATTATATGTTATTTTTTTATAATAAAGTTAAAAAAATTAAGTATTAATAAATGTAAATAATTTGTAAGTTAAGTAAATATTAAAGCTTTACTTTAATACTATAATATATTATTAAAATAATAAAAATAACAAATATTTATAGTATATAATTATAAATATTAATTTAGTAGCTTTAAAGTTAGTTTTTAAAACTATATTTAAAATTTTTAAAAATATTTACTAATTAAAAGTAAAATTTTTAATATATAAAGTATTATATTTAATATATATATTATTTTTATATTAGTATTTTTATAGCTATATTATAAAAATATATTTTTTATATAGATAAATTTATTAAGTTTTTAAAAAAAGTTTATTTAAAAAATAATTAAGCTATTTTAATATATAAATATTTTTTATTACTATTTTCTTTATTATTAAATTAACTAAAAAAATTATTAAAAATTTATATACTAAATATATAAAATACTAATAATTTATAAATTTATATTAATTATACTTTTTTTACTTAAATAAAAAAATAGAATATTAATAAAGCTAATTCTAAAACTTATAAAAAATATATATGACTAAAAGTTATATATTTTTAATAAAGTGAAAAAACTTAAACTTTAAAGCTTTTAAGCTATAAGCTATATAATTAGATGTTAAAAAAATACTTTAATATAAATATACTCTTTTTAAAATTATTATAATACTTTTTTAATATAAATAAAATTTAAAAAAATATATTTACTATATATAGCAAATATATTTTTTAAAATTAAAATATATTAGTTTTTATTTTAGTTAGTTTTCTTATTATTAAAATAAATACTGATTTTTTTAATAAATTTATTTATTTATTTATTTTTACAAGTTTAGTATTTAAAACTTATAATTTTAAATATAGCTAGCTAAATTTAAAAAAGTTTAATATTTAACTTTTTATATTATTTATGATATTTTAAATTGTTATTATAATAAAGTAATTATTTTAAGCTAATATTATTTATTATTTAAATTTTATACAAACTAAAAAAAAGTTATATATTTTTTTACTATTTTTTAATATTTTTAATTTAATTACTTTTTAATATATTAACTTTAAAACCTATTTTTTTAGCTTTAGCAATACTAGTTATAATTAATTTAAATAAAATATTTAGGCTATTTTTTCTAATATAGCATTATATTATTTTTTAAAATTTAGATAGCTATACTCTTTACTGATTTTTTCAAAATAACTTTTTTTATTAATAGAAAATCTTAATACTAGTAAACTTGCTAACTATTATTTACCTAATATTTTTTTGATAAATTTTATATATATTACATAATACTTAATTTTTTAGTTTATGCAAATACATTTTTTAAATAAAGTTATTCTTTTAAGTACTTTTGACTAATATTTTAACTTTTATAAAAGTACTTTTTAATAATTAATATTTTAATTTTAAGTTTTGAAGCATTTATTTTATTATATTTTAATAAGCTTATAATTTATAAACTTAATATATTTTGCTTTAAAACTTTGCATTATAAATAAAACATTAGGTTTATAAGCACTTTTAGTTTTCTTTTAGTAAAATATTTAAAAATATATAATTTATTGTTCTATATGGTTTTATAAAAATTAATTTTATTTTACTAACTTACATAATTATAGCTTTATTAATCCTATTAAATTTAAATTGATACATTTTTGAAATTTTAAATTAATAGGCATATGATTTATTTTATATTTTTTATATTTTTAAAAACAAGGTGTAACTCTATAGCTTTATCTAAACTAAAACTCTATCATAATTATGATAAAGTTTAAATTATATAATATTAATGCTCAAAAAGTACTAAAATGGCACTGTATTAATATATTTAATCAAATGTAGATTATAAAAGCCTATTCAACCTAATAAAATTTTCAACTCAGGTTTAATAAGAGTAAAAAGCTATTTAGAAAACCTAACATTAATTTGGTCTACTCTAGCTTATATCAAAAGCAAATTATTTAGCTTAAAAGTATATAAATAAAGCTAAATTTTTGGTTAGAAGAATTAAAAAAGTAGGGAAGTCATTCAAAAAAACTTAATTAATGCCATACTATTCAATAAGTACCTATATTTATTTAAATACAGAACAAAAGACAGAAACACAAATTTAAATATATTACCAGTCATGTATTTCATCCAAATATTCTACTTACAATCTCTCTTAATATGTTATAAAATAAGTTTAAACCTATAAGCATCAGCTCCTGTAAGGTAATATCTATGCAATCTTTTCGACTTGATAAACCCTAGTTTTTGATACAGGTTCAAAGCCTTATGATTCTTATTTTCAGCTTCCAGTATTACTTCGTCAGCCCCACATCCTTTCATAGCTAAAACCGCAAACTTTACTAATGAGCTACCAATACTAAGTTTCCGGTAATTATTGTTAACTGCTAACATAGCAATGTACCCTCGTAAATGATCTTTGTAATGTTCAATCTTACTTATTATTACGCCTACCAACAATCCCTCTTTTGTCCTAGCCTAGATTTAAAAAAAGGAAAATAGGTAAGAGTTAGTAATTTGATTTTTTGGGAATGTTTTTTACAAGATAACATAAATGTGGCCAATAAGTTAAAAAGAAACGGTAGGTAAATATGGAATAAGGTTCACTTAGATCTTTAGATATTAAATCCATAATCTCATGTAGTTCACTTTCATCTTTATATTTGTTTAATTCTATGTTATTGATAGCAATCGGGTTTGTCAATAAAGTTTCCAATTTCATTTTCAATTTTTTGAAATAATATTTTTCTTAACTGCTTGGATTCAAGGAAATATGACGAAGCCTATTTTAGGAAAAGGTAGATTTGTTAAAGAACCCCTTTATTCTTTGAAGTAGAAATCTGAAGATATGGGCAATAAGTTGATACCAGTAACCGTGTTTACAGGATTTGTAGGAAGTGGTAAAACCACAGTGATTCTAGATATTTTGAAACAAGTAGGTGATAGGTTGAAGATCTGTGTATTGAAGAACGAATATGGGGATAGTTATACCGATAGCCAACTTTACAAATTAAGTTCAACCAACAAAGACAAAGATGTATCCAATAAAGTTAATAAAAGCAGTATCGAAGTTAAAGAGATAATAAACGGATGTATATGTTGTATATCAGTAGGTAAGCTTGAAACTGGACTATTAGATTTATTGCAGTTTGATCCAGATCACATTCTGCTGGAAACTTCTGGAACAGCTTTCCCAGCCCCGGTAGTCTGGCAGATAAACCAACTCTCTGACAAGTTTAGCCTAGATACCGTTATAACTACTATTGACTGTCAGAACTTTTTAGGCTACGATGATATAAGCTATACTGCTAAACTACAAGCTCAATTCACCGATCTACTACTATTAACTAAATGGGAACAATGTTCTGAGAGACAGATGGATGATGTTATTGATAAGGTTAACATCTTAAATGATGAAACTGCTAAGTTAAAATATAGGAAAGATTTAGGTATTGATCTTAAATGGGTTTTTGGTGTTAACACCAAACTTCAAGTTACTAGTTTGACAAATCAAGTTTCAGAGGAGCTGGATTGTATCACTGTAAATACATCTAAATTTTTGGTTTTAAATAAGGAGGATGTGGAAAAATTCTTTGTAGGTTTCGATAAGGAAGAGGTTTATAGAGTTAAAGGTGCTATCTCTTGTTTAGTGAAAGATGAAGTTAAAAATTTTTTAATTAACTTTGCTTTTGCTAGACCAACTTGGATTGAAATGGATATTAATGGAGTGGAGGATAATGAATTTAAAGTTACTTTGATGGGTAACAACCTTAAAAGGTATTCAAAAAAAATTTTGGATAAGTTTGAGTTGAATGATGAAGATATTAAATTTTGGAAGGCTAAGTTGAATTAAATAATATGTCTAATAGGTATAATTTTTGATATTTGTTCATTGACTGATATATTATATTATTTATAAATATATTTTTTAAATATTAATTTTACTTTCTATACTAAACTTTCATTTTAGCTATATGTTTTTGAATTATTATATAATATAAATTTTATAAATAATAAAAGAACTTTAAATTTAAATATTGTTAATATACTAATATTTTTATTATTTCCAAAAGTTAAGAACTTCAACTATATAATTTAATAATATTATTACTATTTTCAAACTAAGAAAGTTTTAAAACATATTGCAAAAACTTAATGATAAAGCATTTCAAAAATTTATATAATAGTTAAGTTATAAATAAAATTTGAAAAAAAAACTAGCTATTAAGCTACTCTTCATATAGTAAAAAATATGAGATTAATGAGAAAAAAATTAAGATATAGCTTTTAAAAAGTAAATTAGAATATAACAGCTTAGGAAAAAAAGTGTTTATAAAGATTGAATTTTAGAATAAACTTATAAAATATATAACAATATTATATTTATATGATTTATTAAATAAGAAGTATTAAAAACTAATTAAAGTATATAATTTAAGCTTTTATAAAAGAAGGCAAAGAAGAATAAGTAAAAAAACTTTATAAAAAAATAATTTTTAAATTTTATTATATATTATATTTAAATAATAATAAGGAGCAGTTTTATAAAATAATATATATATAGGTTAATTTAATTAAGTTAAAATATTTATATTATATTATATATTTAAATATTTTTTAAGTTATTTTAAAACTAGATAAAGTTGAAAAAAATAATTTTTTACTTATTAAAATATAACTTTTTTATTTAAATTTTAATTAGTATATTTAATTTTAATTTTACCTAGGCTAAATTTCTTTTTAGAGCTTTTTAATAAAATAAAGTTAAAAAAATATAATAATTATATTAAAAAATTCAAACCTTAATTTAATAAGTATTAATTAAGCTTTTATAATTATTATTTTTTATTAAATTAATTTTATAAAAATTTTATTATAAAATAATAAGCTATTAATACTATTATATAATTTATTTATTTATTATATTATTAATTTATACTAGTTTTAACTTATTAATTTATACTAGTTTTAACTTAGTAATTTAAAATTTTATCTTATTATTTATATTATAAAAAAAATAATAAAATATTTGTTTATTTATATAATTTTTAATTATTAATAAGCTTTAAATTTTAATATATATAAAATAAATTAATATTATTTATTTTTAGCTTTTTTATTGTTTTTAAAGTTTAATTATTTAAGAAAAAAAATATTTATTTATTAAATAACTATATATTAGCTTTTTTAAAATTAAGATTTAATTTTTAACTTTATATTTAATTTATTATTATTATTTTACTTAGTTAACTTAGTATTTATTTTTAAAATAATTTATTAATATACTTTTATAATAACTTTATTTATTAGCTTTTAAGTTTTTATATTATAAATTTTAATTAATATTAATTATAATTTTAAGATTTTTAAAATACTAAATAAATTTATTTTATATATTATATATTAATAAAAGTAAGCTTTTATTTTAAAAAGTAATTATTAATTATTTTTTTTAATTTTTATAAAATTTTAAAAACTTGTTATATTTCATTAAAATATTTTAATAATAATAACTTATAAAATTAGCTAATTATAGTTAATATTTAATTAAAGTTTTAATTTTATATTATATATTTATATATAGCTATATTAATATTTAATTAAAAAATAAAATTAAGTTATCTATATAATTATTTTAGTCTTATTATTATTTTATATTTACTAGTTTAAGTTTAGCTTAATTTGTAATTAAATAACATATAATATATTTTTATTCTTAAAAAAATTATTAAATATTAATAAGGAATATAATAATAAAATAAATTATAAACTTATTTATGTATAATATAAAATTCTGTTTTTATAAAGTAACATGTATTAGTATTTTTAATATCAGTAAGTGTTACATTTTCCAGTAAAAAAATCATAGAAATTTAGTTAAACTTAATTATTAACAAACACAAGAAAAAAAAATAGTAAATTTTAATAACCAATTTTTATTTACTTTATATAAGTATTTATAAAAACCTTTTATCAATTCAAAGCTCGCTTAACTCAGTTGGTTAGAGTGTGGTGCTAATAACGCCAAAGTCACAGGTTCGACCCCTGTAGTGAGCATACTTTTTAGTTCAAATGTTTCATAAAAACAGCTAATTCAATATTACACAAGTTTACGTTAAATTTTTAATTTTACTTAATTTTATAGCGCTTAAATTAAAATAGATAGCGTATTTGGCTAACGAATATGTGATATATAGAAAATAGTACACTCAAAACAAAAATGTTAATCAATTATATTTTTATTACTATATTTCTTCTAGCCATATTATCCTATTTTCGGCAAAGTTTATGTATAAAATGGAAATTTAAATGAGTAAATTTCCTTTCGCTTTATTAGCATCTTAATTTAAGCGATTATCAGCATTCCTCATACCTTTAAAACAAAATACTTATCATTTCAGTAATTTTAATATTCAGATAATGCTAAGTTACCAGGATTAATATTTTGAGCTTAAAAAAAATTAAGTTGGATATTATTATAGCATTATAATGTCAAATTCGATGACTTGTAATTTCTTAAGTGATAAAATTATAGCGATGGCGAGTATCTCATCTTAGAGGTATGATGTTAATAAGTAATCTTTGATATATTTTAATATTGGTATACTAAAAAAAGTCATTAGATTTTGTTCATTTCAAGTGTTATACTTTATACCAAAAACATATAATAAAATTATAAATAAAATAGCTTAAACACGATCCATTTATATACTGATAAAAAATTATTATACTAATAGTTTTGTATTTGTTATAGATCTGGTTTTAATATTTAAAAAGCACTATGTTTTTTATACTATACACTGCTTTGTTTGCATTAATAGGTTTTTTATAGTAATAAAAACATATTTAAATTTTTCTATTAATGTGAAAAAAGGTGATAATTGATTAGTTATAAATTTAATATGCATTAGCTTAAGAAAAGCTAATATATAAAAATTTAAATAAAAAATAAATGTATATTCTTAGCATAATTGCTCAAGCATATTGCTATATTATTCTAATTATATTTTGCTTATTATTCTAAATTTATTGCTTTTATATATCTGGAATAATTTCAAATATCTAAAACTATTATTAGTTTTTTTTTAAAAACATAGTAAAGTTTTAATTTACTACTTTTAATTATATATTGATGTTTTTAGACTTAGTATCTTTATCTAGCTTTTCTTTAGTAATATTTATATTATTATTTAACATTTTATTATAACTATAGTTTTTAAAACTCTAACTACTATTAAAGCTTATAAATTAAATATTTTTTAATTTATCTATATTTACTAATAATTTTTTTTTATTTTTTTAAATATTTACCTACTTTAAGCATTTTATTTATTAAAATAAAAATAATTAAAATAATAATATTAACTAAACTTATTAATTATTTATTAATTAATAATTACTTAAAAAATTAACATATATTTTAACTTTATTAGCTAAAAGTATACTTAAAAAATAACATATTTAAAATTAAGTTTTTAGTTTAGCTAAAAAATATATATAATTTAAGTTTAGTATATTAAAAAAGTTTTAAGTATTAATTAGAAAAAAAAATCCAAAATAAGCTTTAAAAATAAAAGAATTATATTATTAGTTAGTAAAATAGTATAAAAAGCTAGTATTTAACTATTTATTTAAATTAAAATATACTACAAATAATAAAATTTTAATATATATATAATTAAAAAAGTTTAGCATAAATTTAAACTTTTAGTTTAAAAATTTATTATAATTAAAAAAATTTTATTTTTACTTTAAAAGAAATATATAAATAAAATAACTATTAAAAAATTTTATTTTTTACAAATTTTTTATATATTATATTATTTATATTTAAAGTTATAAAAATTAAAAAATTATTAAATAAAAAAATAAAATACCTAATTAACTAATAGTAAAACTAAAAATATTAAAAATATCTTTTTTACTATTATTATAACAAGTTAAATAAAATAAAAATAACTTTAAAATCTATAAAAAATTTTTAATATACTTTAAATTTACTTTAAAAATATATAATAATTTATTACTAATATTTTTGCAATATAGGTATAAATATATAGCTTTACTAAGTTTATTTAAAAAATTACTAAGCTATTTTAATAAATAACTTTATATTTTATATAATATAACAACTTTTATATTATTATAAATACTAGATTAATTTTTAATTTTTATATACTATATATATATAATATTAATATTAAACTTTTTAATTAGTATAAAATTTTAATTTTTAGTTTTTTTATAATAAATAACTATTTAAAGCTGATATATATATAAATTTTTTTTAATAATAAATATATATTATAAAACTTAAAAAAACTATATTTATTATAATATTTTAACTTTTAATATTTTTTATTAATGGCTAATATAAAATTCTAGTAAATTTAATTTTATTATTTATATAAGCATTTATTAAAAATAATTAAATAATATAATTATAAGCTTTTTTTAATTAAGTTATTAGTAGTTTAATTTATTTTTAATATAATATTTTACTAAAGGTTTATATTTTTTTCTAATATTTAATATAAACTACTTATTTTATTTCTTAAAATATACTTAATACTTTTATTAGTAAATTATTATTATATTATTTAAATACTTTTTTTTCTTAAATAAAATTATTTATATCTTATTTTATATTATTATTTTAATATATTTTTAAAATATTAATATATATTAATTTTTATAATAAATTTTTTAAATAACTAATTTAAAATAATTAATTTAGTTAATTATAAGCTTAAGTTAAAAGTAAGTATATAAGTTTTAAATAAAATAGTTAAGTTGTAATTAAATACTTTATTTTAAATATACTTTAAAATTGTAAAGTTATATTATAAAGATAATTATAATAGAATGTATTAGTAATATACTTAATAATTTACTTATAAATATATTAAATAAGCTTAAAAAAATAGGCAGTTTACTTTAAAAATTATCTAATATATAAATTAATAATAAATATTGTCTTAGAAATATATTAAATTATTAGTAAATTATTTATTAAAAATATAATATTATAATATAAATAAAGCTATTTATTTATTAAGTATTTTAAAAACAAGCTTATATTAATATTAAAACAACTTTATTAT
The DNA here is from genome assembly GCA_037055185.1 of Capillidium rhysosporum. Classification (NCBI taxonomy): domain Eukaryota; kingdom Fungi; phylum Entomophthoromycota; class Entomophthoromycetes; order Entomophthorales; family Capillidiaceae; genus Capillidium; species Capillidium rhysosporum. The sequence continues at coordinate 21,840 of JAWQFY010000356.1, read as the reverse complement.
TAAAGTATTTTAAATAAAGACTTACTTTAATTGTAAAGCTATATTAACTAAAAAATTTAATAAATAACTTCAAATATAGAAAAAATTAATTTAAATTAAAGTTTAATATATTTAAAAATTAATATTAATATAAAATTAAAGTAATAAATATTTAAGTTATATATTTTATTTTATAAAATTTAACTAAAAAATAATATTATATTATATAAAATATAAAATTAATACTATAATATATTATAAAAAATAAAACTTTTTAATATTATTATATTTTTATTTTATTTTAGTTTATTTTATATTTAAAAATAATAAACTTTATAATAATAAATTATAAACTATAATATTACTATATTAATATATTTGCTTATAATATACTTTTTATAAATTTAATTATATATAATGTAAATATTTAGATTTATTATAAAGTTATTTTTAATTTTAACTTATTTTTGCTATATAATAATTTAAATTATTACTACTCTATTTTTTATATTTGTTTTTTATTATCTTTTTAGCTTTATAAGATTAAAAATATATTATTATTTTAAACTTATTTTCTTTATTTATTTATAATATAGCTTTTAATTTATTTAAAAGTTTTAATTTTTTAATTTTTACTATTTAATTAAAATATAACTTAAAATATTAATATTATTTTACTAATAATGCTTTTTATTAATTATATATGTTAAAAAACTAAAAGTTATAAAAATTAAAAGTTTGATTTATAGTTTTAAAAATAGAAAAAGCTAATAAGAATTGATTTTATTTCTACTTTTAAAAAAAATTATTAAGAAAATATTTTAATATTATTTTCTATTTAAAAAAAAAACTATAATATTATATATTAAGTAAAAATTAAATTAAAATAGCTATATTTTAGTACACAATTAAAATATATAAGTTAAAGTAACTTTAAATAAAATGTTAAATAGAAATAAAAAAATAAAATAAATAAAATTTTATATAAAATGTTTAAAAATAGCTAAATGAGAAAAGATATATTAATATAGATTATTTTAAATAAATAATATCTTACTTTTATTTAATTTAATTTTTAATAATAATTTATAATAATAATAATTTAAATTTAATACTTAATTTAAAATTTATATATTTTTAAAAGTTAAAAAGCTTTAATATATTTAATATATTTAATTTATTAAAATTGGTAAAAACAAAAGAAAATCTAAAAATAAAATACTTTGAAGAGGAAAAAGCTAATTGTAAAATATAAGGTTTACTAATATACTAGATTAAAATTTAAGAGAAAAAATATTATAAAAATATTATTATAATATAAATTGACAAAAATTAAACTAAAAAAAGGGATGCATAAAAAGGGTAAAAAGTAAAATATACTAACAGAATTATTTAACATAGAATTGAATAAAATTTAACCTTACTGGATAGCTATATAATTGCTTTGCTTTATCTTTTTCTAACCTTTAAGCTAATGCTTTTTTACTATTAATACTAATAACTTACAATAAATTTTTAAAACCCTTTATAATTTGATTAGTTGTATATGGATAGCTAGAATTCTAAAAGTTATCAATATTATATAAAATATAATTTATAAATTTATTGCGATATATATTTTTGGATATTTAAAGAATATTATTTAAAATGTCCTAGGGACAAATATTGCTCCTTAATTAGAGATATTCAAAGGAGTAAAATAATTTTATTATTTAAATATACCTTTTGTCTACTAGGTTTAAAGTTATACAGCATAAACGTTAAACTAATTAGATACTCTTATTAAAAGCTATTTCATCGTTATATTATAAATACTTACTATAGAAATTCTTAATAACTTAGGTGTATATTTCTTAGCCATATAATTCTAAACAAGATAGCATTCAGTTTCTTATTGAATATTTCAAAATTTTAAAATTATAGACTGATCGTGTATATTACAAATATAACTTGCGTATACCGGAATACCTGTATTCAACTCACATCGTTAAATAAAGCTTAAAGAATATAAATCATGTGTAATATCCCTAGATAAATAGTAGTAACGAATACATATACATATATTACGGAATATTAATTCCGAAAGGTATCATTAAACTTATATAGTAAAAGTTTTATCCCTCCACATTAATTGAAGTTATAGTAATGTAATGTATATTTATAAGCAAAAAGTAGCATTCGTACTGTAAACGCTCGAGTACAAGTCAAGCTACTTTTAAAAAATATATACTTTTTAAGCTATACCGAAAAGGAAGTGTAAGGAGAGATATATTAGATTTTTTTACAAAGTTTTACGGATAAGCTGCACCAGTTACTTTTAAATTCTCTATAGCTAATAGACTACTTACCGTGGCGAAATGTGTTTATAATAGAAATTTGTAATTTTTCATTTCATATTTACTTTGTTAAAGAAATTTATAAGCGATTTATATAACTGATGTAAATAAATAGAACGACGAATTCAAAAAAAATTGTATATTAAAGTTTTCGGATTCAGTTTTTTTGAATAAAGTTCTTAAGGAATAAATCTAAAATCAAATAAACTAGAAGTTTCTAAATATTAAGTTATGCATTTCGAATCAAGTGTGACTATTGGGGGCTGAGTTTCTGTTTAAGGTTCTAGTCCGATCATAATTTAAGTTTTAGTCTGGTGATCGATTTATTGTGGCTAATAAAAGTTTTAGGTCCAGCTATGTAACCCATATTTTATTTATTTCCTAATTAGAAAATTAGGTTATAAAAACAAAATTTAAGGACAATTTGCTCCGTTTATTAAATTAATGGCATATTTTTGAAAGTCTATCTTTTATATAATTTTATTTTAAAGGTAATTTAAAAGTTGGAATCCATTATTACTGTGTTTTTGAAAGTTAAACTTTAAACTTGTTTTCAAACAAATTAATTATTACACAAAGAAAAAGGTATAAAGATATATATATTAGAAAATTCAAATTTCCAACCTTAATTTATAGATAGTAAAGTACATATTTACATATTTATTATTTAAAATTTAATTATTAGTAGTTTGTAATATAATTTGTTCTTTATTAAATTAAAATTTAAAATCAATTTTATTTAAAACTTTCAAATATATACAAAATTTATATTTGATTACATATTAAATCACAAATTATGATTTAAAAAATTGTTCTAAATTTAAATTACATCTGACCTTTTAGAAACAAGTTCTAAAAAAATTGTGCTATTTAACTGAAACTTTATCTTAACATTGTTGTAAACGTTGGGCTTAAATAGGGCAACGTATCTCGATCCTCGACTTAATATGGCTTATAAACCACCATTTAGTTGAAGCGTAAACGAATTTACTATCACGATATTGGGTATTAACCGAAATTAACCAAAACTCGATTAACCATAAGAAATACTCTTCATCTTTCAATCCCTAATTTTAATTCGAAGGATTTTAACATAATAACTTGTCAACAATTAAAGAGTATATAAACTGAGCAACTGGCGCAATTTCTTAAAACATCATTTAACAAAAGTTTAAAAAGTGATACAACAGGATGAAGTTCGGTAAACAGTTACAGGAGGAGATGCAACTTATGAGACCAGAATGGCAGAGGTACGTAATACCATACAAGTCACTTAAGAAGGCATTAAAACGGGAAGGGGATTATTTAACTAATACCGAGGACTGGGCACCCCTACTAGCTACTTTATGGTCGGATAGGATCGAAACGTTAACTGATATTTGCCAAGACTTTTATGCGTCCCATCCTGAAATGGATAAATTGTTTTATAGTAAGCTTAGTGATTCTCTTGTTGGACTTCGAATTTTCTTAGACCAAGCCTTTTTGGACACCAAAACCCGAATTAATACTTTGAAAGATGAACTTAGTAGGTCAACCAACCCATTCGAAAAAGATTTTTTAGTTTGGAAGAAAATTTTAGCGCTTTACCACAACTTCGATTTATGGGATATACAAACTTTATCTCAATTAAACTTGATCGACTACGAAGCTTTGAAGCAACAGTTTGATACCTTTTTAAAAAGATTACAGAAGTTAAATTTAGTGAATAAGTTCAGTTTATCTAACAACAATGATACTATGTTGATGTTTTTAGAAGCGAACAAACAGATGCTTTCTTTACTAAGGTTTTGTGAATTGAACCAAAGGGCAGCCGTAAAAATCTTAAAGAAATTTAACAAAACTACCAACCACAACCTCAGTCTTACCTTAGTAAAAACTGACTTATCACCTCTAAGTAGCTACCCTAAAGAGATGTTAGAGCTGTGGTGGGATGTAATTGATAACACTCTACCAAGGTTAGAAGATTTTTTGTGCCCGATTTGTATGGAAATTTGTTGGAAACCGACGCGGTTACGATGTGGTCACCTGTTCTGCCATTGGTGCTGTCTCCATTCACAGATGAATAGGAAGAGGGACTGCCCTATGTGCCGTAGTCCTAACGCTATGACACGTACCGATCAGATGAACATCGATAAAGCTCTAAAGAATCACCTTAAACTTTATTTCCCTGATGAAGTTAAATGTAAAAAGAAGGATCAAGATAAAGAACTTCTGTTGAACGAGTTGGGCAACACTCAAGGTGCTGAGTTTATAGCTAATGCATCTTGTACAATAATGTAAATTTTTGGAGTTTGTTTGAAAAGTATAATAAAATATTGGATTTTTTCGTTAATTTAAATTCTTTGATATAAATTTAGCTATTACATTGCTTTAGTTTAAATTGGAGTTACTACTATTTATAATTTTGGAACAAAAAAAATGTATCGAAAAACTAATTAAGGCTAAGTAGCTAAAATTTAATGATTGTAAATATACTAAAATAGAGAAAATTGTAAGTGATACTAAGCTAATTTTCTTAAAAAGTGAGATGTTATTATTTTTAAACAGTGAAAAACTCAATATTTTTACATCTACCTCAATATATTAATAAGTATTTTTTAAAACCGACTGGTATATATGAGGTAGCTACTCTATTTAAACAGAACTATTTGCTGAACTAACTGATTATTTACAATTTTAAATCATAGAAAAGATTATTTTTATTATTGTTTGATAGAATAATATGATACTAGAGATATAAGATACAGTATATAAATAAATGTTTATTTTATTATTATAAAATAGTATTTTATATTAACTAATCTTTATTTATTAAATTCTTTCTAAAATTGACCTAATTAAATATTTTTCTATAATAATTTATGCTAAATTAAAAAATTATTTATTTAATTTTTAATACATATAAATTTATAAGTATATAGCACTAATAAAAAATTTAATAATTTTAAAATTAGAATTTATATATATATGCAATTAACTATTTTTAAAAATAATTGGTTCCAAATTTAAAACTTTAGTTAATAAAAATTAAGCTTATAAAATTGATTAAAAATCAAAATATACCTGTTTTTTATTGTGCAAATACATAAATATAAAGAATAAAAACTCAGCATTTTGCTACAATTTTAATGAATTTTACTAAAAATTATTATATTTAAAAAAAGGGTAATTACTATATTTGAAAGCAAATTGCTACTATATAGCAAATATATTTATAAAAAATTAATATTAGTATATTTTTAAATCTATATATAAAATTGTACTAATAATATTAATTTTTAACTTTTTATTTGCTTATAAATTTTAGCTTATATATTAAATTAAATACTTTTTAAAATAACTTATTTTATTTTTAATATTTAATAACCTAATATATATATTTATAATAAAAAAATTAAAAAAACTATAATAATATATATATAATAAAAATTAAAAAAAAACTATACTATATATATATTGCATTTAGTTTTATTTATAAACTACTTAAATTTAGTATACTATACTAAAAGCTATTTAATTATAAAATTACAAAATTTTTAATAATAATTTACTTTATAACTATAACTTTTTTATAATTAAAGAAAAAAATTATAAAACTTTTAAACTATAAATATTAGCTTAATATTTTTAGTATTTTAAAAGCACTCAATTATATTTATTATTATATATATATAAATAGCTTAGCTTTGTATAATAAAATAAAAAGTTTTAAAGTAGTAAAATAGATAAAAATATTAAACTATAATATTAATAGAAAAGTAATGGTTAACTAATAATATTATATAAATATATAAATTTAACTTTTAAAATATAAATTATTTAAAAAATGTAAATAGAAATATACTATTTTTAAAAGTAATATCTACCTTTTCAAAATTTAAAATTTAAAATTTTTTTAATAAAATATATTAAAATAAGTTAAAATAATATATTTAAGTAATTTATTAGCAAAATTAAATAAAATATATACTAGACTTTAAATTAAAATTATTTATAATATTAATAATTATCTTTGAAAATAAATAAATAAATATAATACTAAAAAATTTTAATATTATATAAAATATATTAAAATTTTTAATAACTTTATATATTTTAGTAGTATAATTTTTTATTATTAATAATTTAAATAATAAAGTTAAATAATAATAATTTTTTTTAAGGTACTAATAAGTAAATTTAATTTTAGTTATTTTATTTAAAAATTTAAAGTTTAAGCAATTAATTATCTAGTTATTTACTTTACTTTTAAAGCTAATAACTTTTACTTAATTTTTAATTTAATTTTAACTAAAATAACTAATAAATAACAAGCTATTAAGCTTATTATTAACTACTTTAGAATTAAAAACATTTGAAAAGCTTATTTTACTAATATAAAATATAAAATTATTATAGTTTTTAAATATACTTAATTTATATTTTTTTAGCTATTAATAATATTAAAATATAAAAGCTAAAAGTTATAAAAAATAATATAATACTTTTACTACTTTTAAGTTAAAAACTTTAAAAAATATTGCTAAAAATTTAATAAAAAACATTTTTAATTATCTATAAATAGTAAAAATAAAGTTATATTTTAACTAAAATATTTTATAAATGCTATTTTAATATTAAATATCTATTGTTAAATTTTTTTAGCTTTAATTTATATTTTTATAAATAGGTTTAGTAGTAATATATTAGTTTTAACTTAGCTTAAACTTTTTATTTTATTACTTTTATAAAATTCTACTTTTTATAAATAATATTTTTTAATATTACTTTTTTTTATAATTTTCTTAGCTATTTATTATTAAAGTTTTTAGAAGTGTATTTATTATAAAAAAAATACTTAGTATAAAATTTATTATTTTTCTTTCTAATAAGTTTTATTTTTATTTTAATATTTTTTAATTATATATTTTAATACTAATAGTTTTAACTTTAATAAAATTAGATATATTTTTTATAAAATATTTATAACTTTATTTTAGCTTTTTAGCTAGTTTATAAGTTTAACTAATTTTATTTATATAGATTTAATATAATAAATATAAGTTTGTTTATATTAAGCTTTTTCTTAAAAAAATTCCTATTTAATTTTACTAATTTTAAACTTTTTTTTAAAATATATATAGTAAGCTTTTATTTAAATTTCTAAAAAATAAAATTTAACTTATAATTATAATAAATTTATTACTTTTTTAATTTAGTTTTATAAAAATAAGTTAATTTTAAAAATATTTTAGCAGTATTAAAAATTATTAAAATATATTATAAAATTAGCTATAAATAATTAATAGAAATTTTTAGTAAATTAAATTTTTTTATTACTTTTATTTTAAAACCAATATAAGATAAAAAAATTACTATTTTTATTATATTTAGCTTTAGTATTAATTTTATTATTTAATAACTTAATTTGAAATAATTACTATATAATAAGCAAAGTTAAAATAAAAGTTATAAAGTTTTAATTTATTAATTTTATTACTATTTTATTTAATTATATTTTTTAAATTTTGAATTTACTATTTAAAAGTTTTCTTTTTATTAAAAAATACTATAAATAAAAGTTTTTTAAAAAGTTATATTTTAATATTTATTAAATATATATATTTTAGCTATATATTACTTTTAATATAACTTTACTTTTAGTTTTTTAATTTATTTTTAAAATATACTATTTAACTTAACTTTAAAGTTTATATATTAATAAGTAATTTAAAAATAAATATAAACTTTTATTAAAAGTAAAATTAAGTTTAATTTAGCTTTTAGCTTTATAAAAAAAATAGAAAAATATTTTAAATATTTATACTATAAACTTAGCCTTTTTAAATAAGTATTATATTAAGTTTATAATTTTTTAATAAAAACTTATAAATAAATTTAACTTAATTTTTATTTATAATATAGAATTTAAATATAGATTGAAAATTTTTTTAATAAAAAAGTTTTTTTTATAATTTATATATAAAACTTATTTAAATTTTATATTAGCTTTAAATTTTACTTTTTTAATTTTTTTCTACTTAAGTTAGTAATTACTATTATTTTATATATAAATTATTAAAGTATATATAATTTGTTAAAGTAAAATTTTTACTTTATAAAGCTTATTTAAAAATAAGTTAATTTATAAACTACTTAATTTTTTTTTAATTATAAAAAGCTTATACTCTTAAATTTTATATATAAAATATGTTTTTAGCTATCTTAAAAATAATATTAAAAATAAAATTTATTATAAGTTTTTCAATAAATTTAGTATATTATAATAATAAGTAAAATAAAATTTTATATACTATAAAAATATGCAAATGTTTTTATCAAACTTTTAAATATTTTAAAAAGATATAAATTAATTTATAATAATATAAGTATAATAAATTAGTAATAGCTAAACTTAATATAATAAATATTATAAAATAAGTATATATATATTAATATTAATAGTTTTTATTAAGTATATTTTAAGTAATTAAATTTAAAAAAATAAAATTAACTATTTAAAAATAACTAATTATTTATATATATTATTTTTTAAAATATTTTAGTATAAATTTTTAGCTTTTAAATGTATGATTTTTATAGCTAAATGATTTTTAATAATAAAAATATTGAATTAGTTTTTATAATTTAATATTTGCTTCTAAAAATACTTTAATATTAAGAGTAAAAAGACTAATTATTAGTATAATTTGAAAATAATTTATTAAAAATTCTGATAAAGTATCTACTATTAAACTTAATAAATATATTTATTAATTTAGTAAACTTTTATTTAATTTTAAATATTTTTATTATAAAATAGCTTATTATTAGTAATTTATATATAAATATATATAAACTTATTTTTAATATTAAATTAGTTATAAATTAAACAATTATACTTAAAAATATAAGATTAATATTTTTTAACATTTTTTTATAAGCTACTATATTTACTTTTATTAAATAAAAATTAATAAATATAAATATAATAATTGATTTACTAAAAAGAAAATTTTTAACTTTATTAATATTATAAAATTTTCAATACTATTTTTTAAACTTTTTTATTAGCTATTATTAGCTAGTAAATATTTAATATTTATTAAGTAATACTTTATATTATAATTAAAACTTTAAAAAGTAATATATATATTTTTTAGCTAAAGATTTTATAAATAATTAAAATTTAATATATTAAAAATTAAGCAGTAAATTTTAAAAATATATAAAATATATATTTATATTAATAATTTTTATAATAAGTAATTGATATATAAATTAATTAATTATTTATTATTTTAATTTTAAAAGGGTTTAAATATAGCTAAAATTTTAATATATTTTATTTATTTACCTAACTTATTAATTTTTTTAATAATTTATATATTATATTAAATAAAAAATAAGTAAATAATTACTAAAAATTTATTATTATTATTATTATATTAAAAATTTTAAAACTAATTAAAATATAAAAATAAAAATATTAAACTTTTAATTAAAAATAAATAAATAAAATTCTATTATTTAACTAAATTAAAGCTTATATTAAAATAAGTATTAAAAGTTATTAATTATAGTATTATTATAATAAAAGTATATATTATTAGTTTTATTAAAATATAAAAATTTATATATATATAAAGTATAATATTTAAAAATAATTATACAAAAAATATTAAAAATAAGCTTAGAATAATAAAACTTAATATTTATAAAAAAAAAGTTCTATTTAATAGTATAATATATATAATTATATAAATAGTTAATGTTACACTTTTTTAATAAAATTTAAAATTTAATTTTTATATTAATAATAATTAATAAATCTTTAAAAAAAATTAGCTAGTTAAATAAGTATATTATATATATATATTATATTATTAATAAAAGTAAAATATATAAATTTTAAAAAGTTTAAAAAAATAACTATAATGCTACTAATAAGTTTAATAAATAAAATATAAATAAAATAAATATTTAAAGCATTATTTTAAAATTTTAAAGCTAATAAAATAACTTGATAATTTAGAATTAGTTATAATTAAGTAGATAATATATGCTAAAAACTATATAAAGTTCTTAAAAATAAATATATTAGTTTTAAAAAAGAATAAAAAATAAGTATAAATTTATTATTTATATATATAATAATGTAAATTTTTATATTTTTAAGCAAATAATTAATTATCTCTTAGTTAATAGTATTATAACTCTAAAATAGCTTTTATATAATAAAAAGCTAATAAAATATATTTAATTATTAATTTAAAATAATAATAATAAATTTAACTAAAATTAGTCTAAAATTTATTATAATATTTAAATTATTATATTAAAATTATAATAGCATTTTTTAATTATTATATATATATATTAAAATGTAAACAAAAAGTAGTTTTATTTTTATACAAATATAAAATTACTATAATATTTAAAAATAAATAAGATTTTTTATAAATTTAAACTTTTATTAAAATTTAAAAATTCTTTACTTAAATAAATGCTAATAAAAATTATATTAATAAACTATAATTATTTAAATATAATTTAACTATAGCTAATAATTATAAACTTATAGTAAAATTTTTAATTATTTAAATATAATTAGCTAAAAATATTTAACATTATCTTTTTTATTATTAATAAATCTTTATTTATTTTTGTATATTATATTTAAATACTTTAAAATAGCTATAAATTATTAAATAATCTATTTATTTTAGTAATAAATAAAGACTTATTTTTAATTATTGATTTTATTATAATATAAATATTTATTTAAACTAAAAAAATGCAATATATATTATTTTTAACTTAGTATAATTGCTATTTAAAAGTGCTTATTATAGCTTTATAATTATTAATTATAGCTAATTTATAATTAAATAATTATAAATTGTTATTATTATTTAAATAATTATTTATTATAGCTAGAATTTAGTTTGTATATTTTAAATATTAATTACTAATTATTAATAAGTTTTAACAGTTTATAAGCTTAATATTTGATTATAATTACTTAGTATATATTAAATCAGTATCTATTTAAAAAAAGGATTTTACTAATTAATATATATTTAATTTTATTAAGGAGTTTTTACTTACTTTTAGCTAATTATTATTTAAGTTTATATTAATAACATTTAAATTAATTACAATATAAAAGCAAATATATTAGTACTTAAATTATAAATTTAAATTTAAAAATTATTTGACAAGCTAATATTATTTTAATTATTACTAGAATAAGTAATGTAAAGAATATAATTGACTTACTATAGTTAGTTTAACTAGGTTAAAGGTATATATTTTATTAAAGTAAGTCTATACATACAAATTTCATTACAATAGCAAAATAAAAAAGTATAACAATTATTAATATTTGTATTTCAGCTAAGAAATTTAGAATAATGAAAAGGATAGGTTTTAATTTATAAAGCAAGTGCTATAGTAAAAAGTTTCATTAAACTTGACTGTATTTGTATTTCTATAAAATTATATAAAAGCTCTTTAGAAAAATATTCAATAAAAGTTTTTTTAAAAACAACATTTATAATAATAAAAAAATCAGATTAAATTTTAAAAAAATGGCTCTAAATCCATATAAGTTTAAAGTTAAATATTTTAAACTAATCTTAAATGTAAAAAAATAAACTGAACAGTTAATAGTAAATAATTAAAAAACCTGTGATTCTATAATAAATGCAAATCTTACAAAACCTAAACATAAAAAAAGGTAATTTTTTATAAATTAAAAAGATCTAATTCTAACTACAAAAAACAGTTATCCAAAAAAATATAAAGCCTAAAAACTTTATTTTATTATAAAATATATATCAAATCTTCTCGTCCAAAAAACCGGTTTCAAGATCAGTTAATTCCCTCAATAACTCTTTCAATTCCGTTGCATCCCTTTCTGTGAGACCGATTACATCTATATTAGTAAACGAGTTAGTTGATGAGAACTGTTTTCTATGCCTTCTTTGCACTACGTGTTTGTTATTAGCAAGCGAAGACAGCGATGATGTATTTCTCCTATGCAATTTAAAGTTAGATCCAGAGCCAGAGTTGGTATGGGAATCCGAACGAGGATGTCTGTTTCCATCGTCGTAGAAATCGGTCATCTCAGGTGGTTGGTATGGAGATGTGACTGTGATGGGGGTAGGTGGCATTACGTTGACTATATTTCTATTAGCTGACGATCCGTTATTTGCTTGTGTATTATCCGATGGGAAAACGGTGTTAGTGGGGATATGTATTTTAAGCTTATTCTGGTAACTACTGGAAATCATCTCCTTAGGTTTCAGCCTAGTATGTTTGAGGTCGATCTGGATGGCATTAGATAGTACTGATTGGGTAGCCTGAGCAATGGTCATAAGTAGCTGCCTAGTAGTTTCTTGGCGTAGCTCGGACGGTGTGACCGACCAAGTATGTGTGTTACTTTCGTCGAGTTTGGATCGTAGCTTAAGTTCTGACTGCGTTGGGTCGGTATTTGAGTCGGGGTTTTTGCTGCTGGGTTTCCACAGGCCGAGCTTATTCTGCAGTTTCAAAGTGTCTGTGGTGAAGGTGTTAGAGCTAGTCATGATATCCTCTATGACCTCTAAGGCGTCATCATAGTTACTATCCTCCAGTAGTTTAATTAATGGTCTGATATCGTCGTAATGTTGACTTGAAAATTGGAGATGAGATGGGCTGATCGTAGTAATTAACAGTTTGACCAACTTAAGTCTACGCCGTACCAGGATAACATCATCTTTAAATAGTGAACCTAGGGTAAGTAGGAGGGCTTCGGCTTCGTAAGCGGGGAAGAATGTCTCCTTGAGTTTCTGAAGTAAATGACGCAGGCAGGCCTCCTCAGATCTAAACTTCTGTTGATGAAAATTAGTAAGCAGCGAAGCTAATCCTACACACCCACAGGCTTCAGCACATTTGATCAAATTGTTGATATCGATGCAATTTTGATATTTTTCGATATAGTTCGACGGTACATAAGTGGGGTCGGTAATAGTAGCAAGGCTTACCAGCATGGGAAAGGAAAACAGAAGCAAAGACATAGACGCCTTGTTATAATCGACAATCAGGTCACGTAACGGTAGATTAAGGAACCGTTGTAACAGTTTTAGTGAGTTTAAAGACGATTTGGGTGAGGACAGACCCATTATGAGCACGTCCTCTAACGTAGGTAGGTAAAGCTGGTCGGGTAAATAGGCTAAAAAGTGAGTTACTTTTTGGAGATTGGTAGCAACTATTTGATCGACCAACTTCTCTAACAATTTGATACACTGGTGGTACTCGGATTCATTGTGACCGTACAGGCATCCTATTAGGAACCAGAACAGACTAGGGGTGTAGGACCAAGTCGAGAACTGAATAGTCTCGAGGCGAGTGCTTAGAGACAGCAATATCTCCTGCACGAAGGTCTGGATATCAGGTGCCAGATCAGAGAAGGTACTGGCCAGCTGAGTCATGATATCCACGAGAGCGGACGGCTGCAGTGGAGTGGAAAATCTGCGGTAGATGGTAAAGGATGCTTTAGCTACAGAACGTATAGGGCAGGAAGTGGCCCACTGAATGGCTACCTCACACCACCGTGTCATTAAATCCTTGTCATTGGTATAAGAGAAATGGATCAGGTCATCTACCAGCACTTCCAACGGAGTGGATTCTAACTTCATCTCAGGTATAGGAATATTCGAATTTGGTGCAGTGGATGTGGTAGGATCCAGTAGCCTGGAGTCGATGTACTTGGACAGGATTCGGTGCACCTCTAGCAATCCTTCCTCGCCTTTGTTCCTACTGTCAGTCAAACTTAGCAGAATGTTAGGGAGTATGGGTTGGGACAGCTCTTTAGATATGTTGGGTAGCAGGCCCATATCGAAAGCTTGGCAGGCACCGAGGTGAATCAACAGAGGCAGATGCTGTGAAAACGGCTTGGCAGCGAGGATGACGTCGGATAAGAAAATCAGTATGAGCTGACCGGGTGACAGTGCAGGTCGTTTGGCGTGGGTCAGTATAAAATCTTCCAAATTTATTATGTACATGTTAGTAGAAATGTGTTTGAGCCTATCCCACTTCACCAGTACGTCTGACTTTTTCTGAGGTATCATCGAGGTGGGAGTTAATCTATCCATCAGGTATTTAATCATTCGGAAACCTGCTTTGGTGTGGCTAATGTATACAAAAATATTCTTGATATAGAAGGTAAGGCTGGGGTTACGCTTCTCGAGGCATAGCTGGATCAAAAAGTCAATAGTTGACTCCAGGGCTGCAAAATTAGTCTCGTTATTGAACAATGTCTGCCACAGATCAGCTATTTCTGTGGGGTACGAATCGCTGAACTTGACTACCAGATATATCAGGTTGATCACAACTCCGTTAGATATGGTGGTTAGCCCCGGACGCTGATCATTTTCAACGCCTAAAGCCAAACAGGTGGTCCACGGGACCATCATAAGCAAAGTTTGACGTACTGAAGGTTCGTTGATATTAGACAGACGCATGATAGTCTCCGAGAACACTTCCAATATGAGGTCCGGTCTACTCTTAGCCATGAAAGCGGACACATCAATACGAGCCTTCTCATAAATTGAGGATAGGGGATGTACTGACTTCTCCAGGATGTAGTTCTGTTCCACAGTGAGTGGCTCGGGGTGTGATTTCCAGAACAGCCTTAGTAACTTACAAGCCATCTTACGTATTTCCAACTTGGGGTCACCAATCTTGAAGGCGATGAGGAGAATCTTCTTACCCACTGTGAATGGGAAGCTCCCTGAACCGGCAATAGTCTCTCCCAGCGCTAGAAAGTAGGCTTGAGTGGAGTTCTGGTTGGGATCACCGTTGTAGCAGTGATATAGTACACTCTCGAATAGTAGTGGGTTCACCGTGTTTGAGACTAACAATCCTTTCAGTGCATCACGAGCAGTTTGATGGATCCGTTTATCAGGGCTCTGTAGTATCGACTCAATCCACCTAAACAAACTGGGTAAGTCGAACATCAACGGTGGGGAGCTGTTGGGTAGTTCGGTATTATTGGAGGATTGGGGTGCTGGACTCATGACCGGACCCTTACAGAGTGCGGACATCAAATTTAGTGAAGCCAGCTCCAACCGTTTACGTATATTTTCCATCATCAGCGTCTTGGTACCTTGTTGAATCACGTCCTTGTATTGTTCGAGCACCTCACGCATCATCAACGCCTCCAAGTCACGAGTAGTTGACTGGTGTTGGCCGTGACCACACCATCGTTCAGCAAGGGTAAATATAGAGTGCCTCAACTCAAACGACATGAACTGATGGCTATTAGAGACTAGCGTTAATCGTTTATAGATCTTACGGACCAGATCGCAGAAGAAAATACGTAGTTCCTGTAAGGTCCAATCGGTCTGTACCTCGGGCTGAGACAGAAACTTGTACACATCTTGAACGTGGCTAATAACTAAATGAGTAAGAGCGTGGTCCTGGGCGTACTGGTCGTCTTGCAGCATAGAGGCAGTCTTGGATAGGCACTCAGTAATACCTTCACGAAACCGATCTTGCTGGTGCTTAATTCGGAAATTCTTGTGTACCAACCTACTCCTGGTATCTTCCTGTACAATACGGATGAACGGTTGAATATCCTCAATAAATGCTCGGTAAATACTGTGATTGATATGGCATAGGGAAGATACCACCAGACTACGTATTCTACGGTTCTCACATGAAAGCAGCACTAGTACCAATCGGAATAGCTCTTTGGCAGAAGTAACCTTGTCAGAAGATTTAAAATCCTTACGCTTGTTGTAAGTAGCGGCGGGGTTGGAGTCGAGTAGTAGAGTTATAGTGGAACAGACAAATAACAAGTATCGTCCCCATTGCTCCAATAACAGGTTTCCCGCACTTAAAGAGTACTTATCAGAGTGAATCCCGTGTTCGAAATCCAAGGTGGAAGCCATCACCAACGGGTCCGGTACCTCCGACAGTTTACATATGTTGTCGTAGAATTTCTTAAGTCGGAACGAGGCTAGGTGGCGGCATAATATGGTTGGCGCAGGTGAATGCTCGTGGATGTACTTACACAACCTGGGGAAGCAGTACTCCCACAGCTTCTGCATGGTAGCTTGACGTCCAGTAGCGCATCGGATAACAGTCAAATCCGAATCAGTTACGGATCCATCCGAAATTTTGAAAGGTAACTTGGTAGAACGGAGTGCATCCTTAAATATGGTATCGGCTTTGAGGGATATCAGGCTATCATACACGTAAGTAGGGTCGGACTTCTTGCTGTTTAAGTCCTCGCTAACACCGTTGGGCTTATGCCTCACAGTCTTGTAATACCTGCTAATGTCAGTAACTACACTCAAGATATTTAGAGAAAGAGCGCGAATGGACGGGAAAATAGAGCATAAGAAGAGGAGGGCGAACGCTTCGGTCTCTTGGATGAAATTTAAGTTTAATGATCGCTCGTGATCCTCTTTGTCCAACTTGTCTAATGGCATCGACAAAAGAAAAGCTTTCCAGCCACTCAGGATCACTTCAAATACTTTCAGAAGCTCTAGACCGTTGGTAGGCATCTGTGGACTAGTGTCGCAGTGAGGGGAAGCTAGAACTTCAGAATACTGTGGGTCGATATCTAGTATTAATTTATGCAATCCTCGGAGGATCGGTACGTATAGGTGCATCTGACAACTCATTCGTAGTAAAGCTTCCGAAGCTGATTTGGAAACTTTTGGGTCGACATGTAAAGTGAGTCTAACGATCCACTCGATCAGGTGTGGTATAGCAAATACGGTAGGTAAAACTATAGGGATCGAGTCTAACCAAGCACTGATCAGATCGAAGAAGGGTTGCTTATCTCGGTTGTAGAATATAGACAGACTGGAAATCTTGGGGTAGGGGTACCGCAGCTGGTCATTAGGATTCTCCTTGTTCGTACCAGGGGTTGCGAAATGATCCACTAAATTATTCTGTATCACAGCCTGGGAACTGCCACGAGCTGAGACATAGTTCTCGTTGACGACTAATATTGAACCGTAGTTGGTTTCTAAAGGGAGGAGAAGTTTGTCGGTGAGGTCAATTAGTAGTCTTAAATAACTCTGCAGCTTGGTCGAAATTGCCAGCTCCATATCTTCACTGTACGTTTTGGGGATCTGCGGGTTGGCCTCCACTTCCAATTTCTGAGTCGGGTTAAACAAGTTAAAATCGACTGATGCCGGGAAAGTAGGAACCCGGATCGATTTGAAAATATCGTTCACCGTCAGCAAGAACGCTCGAATCGTGATGGTAAACCGTTCTGGGACAATGAAATCCAAACTATGTACCCCATTCGCAGATAAGTTGGTTGTATCCAGCGTTAGAAAGTTACTGAGCCAATTGGTTATGGTGTAGTCCAAGTCGTATGAAGCTACAAAGTAAACCAGCTTGGAAAAGTGGTCGAGATTTAGATCGTTGGTAAAAAGTTGGCGTCGGTATTGTGAAAAGACTTGTCGGTAAATGATATCCAATCGTTTATGGATGGAAGGGGCGGGGTCAGGGCACCTATATAAATAAACCCACATTAGACGGCTGATACACCCTATCGCAGTATGCTTTAGACTTTTATCCTAAGTAGAGTGTGAGAATATTTAAAATAAATCTTTTACTTTTAGACGTAAAACACAATTTTCAAAAAAAGTAGGCCATTTAGATTGGAAAACATCCTTAGGGGAAACACCTAACACAGTAGCCATAAAGGGAAAAGCAAGCTATAAATGGTTAGATTAGGAAAATCAGATTCTGTTTACGTAGTAGTACCGTGGTTTTGTCAACATTTTGGAAGCCTTTTGATAAAGTAGATCAATCGCTTTGACCCAAATAGGAAAGTTTACTTCAGCAACTACAACCTAATTTATCAATTAAGTAAAATATAAATTGAAATGTTACCGGTGCAATAGGAAGTAACATCTCAATAAAAGCTTCGGCGTAGGCATGTTTCAATCTGGTGAACAAAGTTTTACGAAGAAAGGTAGCACAGCTTAGTAGAAATTCAGCGGTTTCTTCAAGTGCATCAGCCGGGTAGATCTTTAGTTTCAAATATTTTAGGGAGTGTATCATCAAAACTATCAGTTCTTCTTTATCTAACGGTTCATTAGGATCATCAGGAACTTGCTCTAACTCTGCTATAAATCGATCACTCATTGATGAAAATCTACATTTAAAAAATAAATAACACCGTAATAAATAAAATGATGAGCAAAAATAAAATTCAAGCAAAATTTTACCTAAGGTTTGATAAGGAGGTAGTTAATTCTCCTAGTAATATATATATGTCTTGGTGATTTACTGATTTAGCTATTATATGTCTAAAAATTATATAAAAACATTTAATTCAGTATTCTTTGATTCAAAATTACGTACGGTGTAAATTTCTTAAGATAAGTAAAAGCGAATTCTTCTAGTTGCTTACCGGCACTTTCTATACTACGTGCCAATTTAATTTGCTGTAATATTTCTATAAATGCTCTGCAAGTGATGTAAGATACAGCTAACTATTATTAAATTTAGAATGAATGAGATGGGTTTATAAATTACGGTTATGCGATCCGTTAACAAAGCGACTGACCTTGATTGACGTCGGCTGAAATCTGTACTAGCGCATAATATTAGTTTTAAATTAGCATTTGAAATAATACCTTTCTTGATCTTTTGATTGCATATTACGCCATGTTAAAATAGAATTTATAGTTAGCTCGGGGCAATGTCGGCCTATTGATCCCAAAGAACTTAAAATTTCATCGAATTCGTCATCACAACCTTTTGCTAGTTCTTTGGTCAACCTAAACTCAGAACGCTAAAGCTTTTATCAATATATAATTTATAAAGTTGCCATTCAAACAAAAAAATTGAGAAAAGTATAAAATATTTAAATCTAAATTAAAACTGGCTTACCAAATCATAAGCTTTAACTACGTTGATCTTAGTTTGAGCAGTCTTAATGAAATTGCTGAAAATAGAATGTAGGACTAGTTGCACCGAATCTTTCAAATCAGTTTCCAATTCAAGTTCCTGTACTGAAAAAATTTCGTTGGATGAGTTTATTTGATTAATTGATGAAGCTCCAGTGAGATGGGTATCCAATTTACTTTCCTCATTATTTAAGGAAGTTGGAATCCAGATGGATACCCCTTGAGAGCTTTCTTGAAGGATCGATAGATCTATGCTGACTTTAGAAACATCACCGTTTTCATTTTCTACTTTATTCGACATCTTTCTGTTATTTATCACTTTATTAGAATTGATTATTTAGCATCAGCTGTCAAGTGTTGATGGTTTAGTTGATGTTGTTGAATTACAAACTTTTAATTTGATTTTGGAATTAATTTGTTTCGTAGGACTGGCGCATTTTGGAATTTTAATTTAGTTGTATATTTTTGATTTTAAATTCCCGTTATCAAAGATGTCAATTTGCAGATACTAATTTTTACGTAACATCTTTCTAGAAGCTTTTAAAAACGTTAAAAAAAAAGTATAAATTTTATTTTATTGGCTCTGTTGACCTAAATTGTCAAAATCAATTGTTAAGAGCTTTATAAATGTTATTTCCCCATTTCTATAGGTCAATATCTAATAGTGAATTTAAAATGAAAAAATTAGCTATGGAATAATTTGTAATTGAGCATAATATAATTGAAAACACTGGCTCTCCCGGGGACTCTACAAAATGAAGTGATATATCCAAAGTCCTTTCTAGAAGTAATATGTGTACCTTAAAGATGGCTACATTATAAATTCAGAACCTTTTAGCTATAAGCACTTAGAAAAATAGATTTTAATATAAATCTGTCAATATTAAATGTAGATTTTATATTACAAATTTTTATAAATACTTTATTTTAAATATTTTAATTATTATTTTCAACTATATTATTAGCTATTTATAAGCTATAAAATATTTTAATAATATTCTTAAATATAAAGTAGATACTATTATCTTTTTTATAAAATATATTATTAGTTTGCTATAAATTTTTATCAGTTTTAGTTTAAATATAGATAATTTAATAAAGTAATATAAAAAATATTTATAAAATTTAATATAAAAAATATTTATAAAATTTAATATAAAAAATATTTATAAATTTTAATATAAAAAATATTTATAAAATTTAATATAAAAAATATTTATAAAATTTAATATAATAAATATATAAAAAATATATTTTTTAAAATAATAGTTTTAATTTATACTTTTAAATATTATATTAATTATAAAATAAAAACATTTACAAATAAAGGCATTAATTTAATAGTTAGATTTGTATTTATATAATATAAATAAATCTCTAAATAAACCTCTAAATAAATATATATTTACTTTTTATTTATAAATATAGTAAAAAATAAGCTATTTTTAAAGTATAAAAACCTTTTAAAAAATAAAAACTTAAACTTAATTAAAAAAATTAACCTGTTAGATAAAAATATAAAAGTTGTAAAAATATGTAAAAAATTAAAGAAAACTAAATTAAATAAATATTTAATAAACTTTTTTTAACTTTACTTATTTAATTAAGGTATATTTAACTTATTAAATAAGAAAAAAAATGCAAAAAGCTTTTAGCTTACTTTAGAAAATAGAAAATAAAACTCATAACTTTTTAAAAAATTATAATAAAAAAGTAGTAGTTTTTATACTTTAACTATATTATTTTTCTACAATAAAAATATTTTTAAATATTTTAATAATAGATAGCTAAACAATTATTTTTTTAAAATAGGTTAGAAAATAATACAATTAAAGAAAATTTAAAAAAAAATTACTTTAAATAACTTATAATTATAAAAAGATAAACTAATATATATTAAAGTAGAAAAAGTGAAAAAAAGACTTTAAAGTAATATTTATATAAAAAGTAGGCAGTAATTTACTATAAATTTACTAATATAAAAAAATTTAAAAGTTAGAAAGGTAGATTGAAAATAAAAAAATATTTAAATAAAAATTTTTTAAATTAAATATATAATATTAGACTATATTAGTAAAAGTTTTTTTAAGCTATAATAATTAATATAATAATAAAATTCTTATAATAAAAGTAGCTAATAAAATAAATCAATATATAAGTTAAAAAATTAATAAAAATATTTTATTTTCTTTTATAATAATATTAAAAAATACTAATTTATAACTAAGTAAAAATAGTTGTATATTATAATTTTAATTAAAAAAGCTTTTTAGTAAATCTTATTAATAAGATTAATACTAAAGAAAATTATTAACAAAAAGTTAAATTTTATAAAAATAATAAAGTAAAAAATTTAAGTTAAGTTAAAGCTAGTATATTACTGTCTATATTATTTATAAAAAATTAAAAAATAAGTATTTAATAATAAATAATAATCATAGTAATATATTATATTAAATTTATTACTATTATAAAATAATTTCAAATTTATGTAATTTTTATATTTACAATTTTAATAAATAAAAGTTTATATTGAAAAATTTAATAGATCTTGGCTTATAGTATAAAGTTGTATAAAATAATTTATTAAAATATTATTTTATTTTTACTTATTATTATTT